>CADDXX010000079.1:465893-517288 GCA_902810485.1 Alauda arvensis | reverse complement strand
GCCCTGCGAGCTGGGGGGGAGATGTGTCCTCACCTGCGGCCGGAAACCAGAGAGAGCTCCCTGGAAACTCTTGCTTCTTTTAACTCCTTGTATTCTCAGAGGCATGTCTAACCTCTGTAACTACTTCCTGGAGCATTTCCCCCTCAAACCACRACAMTGAGAAAGGACAGATKCATCACAGAATTGTAGAATCATAGAACAGCTCAGGCTGTAAGGGATCTTAAAAATMATCTAGTTCCACCCCTCCTGCTATGGGCAGGGCCACCTCTCACTGGACCAGTCTGCTTAAAACCCCATCCAGCCTGGCCTTTAGGTAAGTATTTCCACAAAAGGGACCTCTACAATGTCTCTGGGCAATCTGCTCCACTGTGTCACTGGCTCCATAACAAAGAATTTCATCCTAATACCTAAACTGAACCTACCCTCTTTTAAAGCCATTACCCCTTGTTTTATCATCTCCCTCCACCTTTTGCTCATGTCTTTTGATGCAGCTCAGGATCCTCTTGGTTTTCTGAGCTGCAAGTGTTGGCTTATGTCCAGCTCCTATTCAATAGAACTCCAAGTCCTTCTTTAGGAGGCTCYTCTCAATGAGTCCTTGTTCCCATCTTTACTCATGTGAGGTATTGCTCAGATGCAAATGCAGCACCTTTCTCTTGGACTTGTTGAACCTCATGAGATTTCCRTTGGCTCACTTCAGGACCTTGCCCAGGTCTCTCTGGATGGCATCCTGTTCTTCAGATGTGTCAACTGCACCACTCAGCTTGGTGTCATCTGCAAATTTGATGGGAGTGCACTTGATCTTGCTGTTCRTTGATAAAGATACTGGTCCCAAGACAGAGTCCTTAAGGACACAGTTCATCACCTAGCTTCCATCTAGCTACAAAGAACTGACCTGGTTGTGCCCCTCTAGTCAATTATCCACCAAATAGTCCACCCTTCAAACCCATGCTTCTCCAATTTGGAGATAATAATAGAGATAATAATATCATCTGGGAGTAACAATTTTATACTAAGTAACAGAGAATGTTAATGACTGTGTTGTTGCTAAAGGGTTAATCTTATGACCATTACTCTGCCAGAATCAACTTGGGTTTTTTTTTTTTTTTTTTTTTTTTTTTTCCTTTTAGTATTGCTCTTAGGCAAGTATGTAAAATACATCGTGATAATTCAGCTCCCATTCACATGCCTTTAAATGTCTGGTCCTTATTTTTTAATCAAGTTTGGAAACTGAAAAGATTCAATTAGTTGATATTCAGTTGAGACAAGTTAGAGAGATACCAGAAGGTAGGCAAAAATGATGAATTGATGTCTGTATTTGAAATAATCATTTTCTATTTGACATGAAGAGTCAGAAGTGCAGTTTCTATAAATCTGTTTTGAATAAATCTGTAACCTGTATTTTTATCAGTAATGGAAACTTATTTCTGAGCATTTTCCATAACTCTGTCATTATTTTCCATGCACTCCCTGCTTATCCATCACCTTAATGCAGTGTAATGTTTAAAAATTGTACAGAATTGAAACAATATTAGCATTCTGTTAGTTTGCTGTTTCATGTGCAGGAATACTTCTGCTCTCTGGATCTTACATCACATTTTTTTCTTACGAACCACCTGTCATAGAGTGAGCTGCCACGAAAAGATGAGCAAACACGGTTAATTTTTAGATTAAAATTGGGAATTGGCAAAGAAAAAAGTGTTATTGGAGGAGCTATGCAACCTGAATTTTATTTGACTTGTTGATGCAGTCTTCCTATTAACAATTTCATAAAAGAGACCATGTGCTCAATACCCCTGAGATAGATCAGCACCACTGGGTTGTATGAGCTTTTTATTTTCTTTTCCAAAATAGAGTCTGGGACAAATGGCAAAACTGGAATTGTTGCTGGCTCTTGGATGTATGACTAAAATTAAGAAGTCACTGGCCAATAATGTTAACCTTAATGCTCACACAGTGCTTTTGTAATTGCTAACTCTAGCAAAAAAAACTTTCTATTTTTCTTTTTAGTTTATAAAATTGGATTAAATCCAACTTCTATTAAAAGCTGTCAGAMATACAGCACAAAGACTCAAGTATTTGATATTGAGCCAAAATGGATGGCTCATAACTTTCTCACTTGCACTACTCATGTGAGAGGAAAATACCACAGMCAAATGAAAAAGTAAGTTTGCCACCATCAGAAAACATTCAGAAAATTGTGATCATATACTGATATAGAAATATTTTCAAGTGTAAATGCTCCTCATCATAAATGTTCTGTTTTTATGGGTTTTTAGGTAGTTTTGCTTACTAGTAGGCTTTTAAAATAAATTATGAATTTTCATAGAAAAATATACTAAAGTTTCATGGATATCCACCTGCTTAAAAAAGGGGGACAAGGGTGTCTATGGTATCCAGCACAGATCTGTGCATTGGAGATAYCAAATTTTTGTAAGGTGGACTACCCACTTCTAAAGYACMTTTATCTTTAATTCATGTTTATTGGAATATTTATATTTAATTCATGTTGTGGGTACTTGTGGGAAATGTAAATGTATTTAAAGCTAGAAAGCCTCAAAACRCTTACAACATTTGAATAGAAGTATGGAGAATAGCCTTGAAGAGATTCCTCTGCTGGTAAGGTAGATCTGTTGACCATTCCCTCTTTGAGACACTGGCAATCTATCTCTTTTCCCCAGTATGTCCTGAGAGCTCACCTCTAGCTCTGTCTCATGACACAGATTCAGAAAACAAGAGGAAAGCTGAAGAACTGCTCAGACAATGAAGAGCTTGTGTCTTTTGTTAATTACAAACATAAGTAGACCCTGGGCTTAGTATATGATCCAAAGAACATACATAATCTTGTAAAGTGATCCAGATTAGAAGCCACAGTCCTGCACCACACATCTGGGTCTATATGTTGCTAATAACATGTTATCAATCAAAAAATTCCAGTGAGACAACAGAATTAAGACTTGGATAGGCTAGTAACAGTTTCTAGGCAAATCCATGGAAATAATGAWGCATAATGTTTTTAGTAAATAGAGAATGAATATAAATAATTATGTTTGATGTAGTTTTACAGAAAATGAGTTTTTAGGCTGATTGTATTCCATGTTGTTTTAAAATTTAACCTATCTAAATTAAATAAATTAAAGATCATTGGTATGTTGGAAGGTCTGAGTTTTATGTGTGCTATATTGTAGTTTGAAATATTAAAATTATCTAATAAACATGACCGGCTATAGAAAATGATCAGAAAATGAGGGTGACAATTTGGCTTTGCAGGAATGCTCAAAAAAACTATGGAATTTATCATCTTTACTMATGAAATTTTTCAATACTTGAATGAAACCACAGAGCCACAACAGCTGGAATTTCAGCCAAACCTACCACAAAGGGAGGAAGATTATATGTGGTAATAGTAGTATCTTAAGCCCCAGAAAAATGGAACTGTGGTCATCTAAGATACTTCCGCCACCATCTGCTTCAGCTTTCTTGTACAGAGAGCAAACTGTACCGTGCAGACTAAAAAAATAAAAAAAGATCCAAGAAAAAAAATCCCATAGTTTTCATCTTAGATGATCCATTTTGTAGCCTGGAACACTGATGCAAAGTAGAAAGTTTCTACAAGGCTTCCACAAAGCTTTGCATCATGCACTTGAGCTGTAGGCATATTTTTATGCAACCCTCTTAAAGATTTTCAGGTTAGGCAGTGTTGTTTTTTCATTAATACTGGCTCTGCCTTACTGTGTCAGTGATGAGCTTTGTCACTGTACACCTACAGAAGGTTTTAGCAACTGTGGTAGTCAGTTGCATAGCAGCTGTCCTTGATTCATAATATATTTGTTTCATAACTTACTGTTTTTCCTTCCTGCACATACCAAGAAAGATAATAAATCTGAACTAGAATTCATGATGCAAGTTTCTGTATTTTTCTGAAAAATATCCTTATATATATCCAAATATCTGGTGTCTGTCTTGTCACTTAATATAAGGAGCAGGTGATGAAGATAACCAGCAAATTCCAGCTTTTGAACCATGGAGTAAAAATGGAAAAGGGTTTTATACTAATACCTTTGAGTTCTTAGACACTCAAGCCTATCTTAGATTACACAGTAGACTGCTCTGAAGAAAGAGAACACTGTATCCTTATGCGKTTTTTCCTTAAAAAACGTTTTTGCTTATAGTGGCCCTGTCCATGATAGCCATGGTGCTGCCTATCCATCCCACYTATGCCTTTTTCTGTTGCATAGGCACTGTGAAGGTTCATCAGTTCATGTGGTTTTGTTTATAACAGGAAAGTAGATGAACCCTAACTGCCCACCATGGGCAGGGATGCCTTTCATGAGATCAGGTTTATCAGGACCCCAGCCAAACTGGCCTTAAACACTTCCAGAGATGGRGCATCCACAACTTCTTTGGGTAATCTATTCCACTGTCTTACTTCCCTCACAGTCAAGAATTAATTCCTTATATCTGATTTCTAATTTAAATCTTTCAGTCTAAAACCATTATCCTTCATCCTTTTACTACACTCCTTGATAAGGCRTTCCTCCCCATCTTTCCTGTTGACCCCATTTAGGTACCTGAAGGTTGCTAGAAGGTCTTCTCAGGCTGAGCAGCTTCAGCTGTCAACCTGTCTTCATAGCAGAGGCRYTCCATTTTCATGGCCCTCCTCTGGAYCTGCTCAAGTATGTCCATGACTTTCTTGTATTGGAGACTCCAGAGCTGGATGCAGAACTCCAGGTGGAGTCTCACAAGAACAGAGTATAGGGGGGTAGAATCACTGCCCTCAACCTGCCCAGCAYGCAGTGGGCTTTCTGGGCTGTAAGAACACCTTGCCAGGACATGCCGAGCTCCTCATCCACCAAAAGTCTCAAGTCCTTCTTTGCAGGSCTGCTTTCAACCCAGTCATGACACAACCTGTTTTAGATTGCCTTTACTCAGGAGCAGGACCTGCACTTGGACCTGTTTAACCTTATGAGGTTCCCACTGGCCCACTGTTTAAGCTTGTCAAGATCTCCATCCCTTCATTCAAGTGCATTGACTGCAACACTGAGCTTGGTGTCATCCACAAATTTGCTGAAGGTACACACGGTCTCACTGTTCACATCCCTGACAAACACATTAAATAATACTGGTCCCAGTGCCAAACCCTGAAGGATGCCACTTGTCACTATTCTTCAGCCAGACATCAAGCTGTTGACTACAAATCTTTGCATATCACCATGCAGAAGATTCATTGTACATTAAATAGTTGACCTGTAAAATCYATGTGTCTCAATTTTAGAGACAGCCATGTAGCATGTGACAGTGTATAATGCTTTGCACAAGTCCAGGTATACAATGCCATTCCCTCTTCCTCTATCCACCAATGCTCTAACCCTTTTGTAGAAAGTCACCAATTTTCTCAGCAAACACAAACAGTAAAAAGCAAATTATGAGTAATAACCAAATACATGAGGCTCTTCATGTGGGGTAAGTTTTGCTCCTCTGGTACAGTCATTCTGCAGAGGACTCAGAATGTTAATACCTGATTCTACAGGCCTTTTGGAGAGTCYCAATTTACTGTCACACATCTCACTCACCATATTTTTCTTTTTCACAARCACACTTAATGCATACATCAACTTTGATTTACCATGACAGCTTAATTTCATTGATGCTTTGGCTTGAGAGCTACATGGGCTTTGCAATGAAATATTACTTTGAGTGATTTCAATTATCTCTTTCGYCTTCTGTCCTTGCTCCTTTCTCGTGTTATTTTCAGGTCCTAATGTCCAGTTATTTGCTTTTTCATACTCCTTCCAGRCGTTACATTCACACATTTCCAGACAAGCACTGGTTACTTGGCAATTGTCTTAGCTCCCTTTACAGACATTAACTATAATAACTGTTGAATCCAAATTTGCCTCTGGCAATTTTGTGGTGCCAAGAGACAGTTGTGTGAACTCCTCCATGAGGTTATTATATCTATAGCAAAAGCTATAACAGTCTGAGTGGCTTGCTCTTGGTCACTACACATTTTTCAAAATTCTTATTTCAACAGAAATCTTAGAGCATATCATAGACTAAAACAAGTCTCTGTTTCTGTTTGAATATATAAATAACATTTTCATGTCATGCCTTCTGACAAGTTGCTTAACGGCAGGCATCTTGAAGAGGGTAATGACATTTCAGCTAAAGCGAGTGTATATCCTTATGGCAATAAGCAATATCTCCATCTTGTTACTACAGAGAATCTCAAATTTTGTCCTTGACCACACTAAACCCTGCCAGTGCTAAACTATCTTTATGCAACTGAACAAAACACTGTTTTACTTGCTGTGGTTTAATCCCAGTAGGCAGTTGAGACCCTCACAGTCACCCAGACACTGTCCCAAAGCAAGATGGAAGAAAGAATTGGAGGRGCAAAAGTGGAAAAACTTGTGAGTTGAGATAAAGCCACTATGATAAGTAAAGCAAAAGGTACACATGCAAGGRAAAAAAAACCAAAAAAACAAAATAAACTAATTAATTTGTTACTCCCCGTCAACAGGCAGGTGTTCATCCGTTTTCAGTAAACCAAGACTCTCATGTATGATGGTAATCTATACTAACAAACACCATAACTCCAAACGTCCCCACCTTCCCCAGATTTTATTCCTGAGCAGGACATCATATATATGGTGTGGGTAAACCCTTGCTTAGCTAGGGTAGATAAGATAGATAAACAGTACAGAAAATACTTTCTATTTTCATTAGTGATGCTGGACTATGCTGTCCATTCATGAAAGATGTTTAATGGGATATTTATACTGAAGATAAGTGATTCTTCTTTTTTTTTTTTTTTTTCCCAAGGAAGAAATAAAAGGAATCCATCTATAGCTAGTCCTAAAATATTGTCATTTTTCCAATGCTCTTATGAAAATATTGTCAAGTAGGTTTAACCATCATAAGGTAAGAAGCTGCTGAAGAACTGACTACCACAAACTAAAAAACTAGTGATCAGTATTTTAGTAAATCTTGACTGAGACAAATTTTTGTTGGATTACACTCAAAATTAGAGCAGAGTAAGAGCACTGGGGATTTGACCTATGGTACAGCTTCCTGGACCGACTGTGTGCTCCATGAGAAACACACATCAGTGCTGTCAAACACAATAGCGGCAATGATAGTAAACAGTCAGGGAATATAATAAACTGACAAAGGGCATAAACACCAACACAATATGTCTGAAAATGTTTACAGAAATCAGTGTATATTCTTTGGAAAACAAAGATATTAGGCAAGTAARGCATCAGCTAATGACACGCCAGGTTATGTGAGCTTTGCATTTCACAGATCTAAATTAATTAGCATCTAGCTGCTATGCAATGATGCACTGCATCCCTATAATATACTGTTATACTCKAGATAAATTGTGCACAAATTTAAAATCTAATTCCATTTTTTTCTGAAGTAACAAAAATTCTCTTTGCTCCATTTTGGTTAAATTCAAAGAGCGGTAAATACAATTATTTTGTCTCCTGTTCTGGCAACCTCAGGAGCAGGTGCACAATTATGCTCAGTTGAATAGTATTTTTCAAACCAACAGCAGTAAGCATTTCAAGGATTTCCACCTGCCTTGTGATCACATCCTATCTCAATGACTGCTTCTCATCAGTAGAGCACTCATAGGCAGCCTGGGGACAGTCCATCTGGTATGTTCAATGGTATGCTAACCTGGGAAGCCTGTTTGCCTAAGAGAACTTTAAAATACTCCAAGTAGTGTGCTTGAAGAATGCAAGATTAATCTGTTCAGGGATATAAACTTGGGGTCTCAAGATGATTTTCATGTAAAATATAGATATAATCAATCACTCTATTTAAACTAATTAAAAAAAATTCTTTCTACACTACAACTGGCATAAGGTCTTAGACATTTCTCCTTGCTGGTTTGTTTTTTTTTTTTCTACTTTTTCACTTGAGTTTTATCATACTTAAATTAACTTAGTTCCTGTTATGTCCTTATTTTCATGTGCAAATTATGTTCCCACCTTGAAGGGTGACATAATAAGGTCTTTAAATTTTTGTATTTCAAAGAGATTGTTTTCCTCTTTCAGTCTTGCTACTTATAACTCACTGCAGTCCTCAGGGAGCTGTGCCTTTTTCCTTGCATTTGAAGGTTTGTCTTGGAGACAGGTAAAAGGAAGCAGCACACATTTCTACTCTGGCACAGATTATATTTTATCATTCTACTGCTTGCACAATTTAAAACCACTGGCAGCAAACTGTGATCATCCCAGACCTGAACCACTTACTCAAGCTTCATTTTGATTACCTCTACTAGAAGTTTAGTTTCAAAGGGAATTTTAAATCAGGCTAGATAAAAGTGGTATATAATGATGAGGATTACCTGAAATCCTGGTCCAACAACTCAGAAATATTGCATGTGCAAAATATTTTCCTTTTAGATTTGGAATATTCAAAAAAGTTCATTTTTACAGATATCAAAGACCTTCCTTTTTTATCACTCATTTTTATTTAGAAACAATGTATCAAAATTTAGTTAGAATCTGAAAACCTACATCACATCAACTTAACAGTTAAATCAAAAATTTTCATGACTAAATAGCATATTTTAACAGTATATTTTTACAAATGTTTGTCTGTATGAGATATCTATTATGTAGCCTCTTTGTATTTTCCTTTTAAATTTACCTCCATTTCCTTTTAAATTTACCTCCATKTCCTCACATATTTAATTTGGTTTCAGCATTATTCTGATGAAGCAGTAACCATTTCAATTACTATGCATTCTTATGCTGTTGTGTAATTTTAAGCAGGGAAAAACCYRTTTTCCCCATAAAAACTCTGTCAAATGCATTAGAATTATGACATTGCAAMACTATAAAGCTTACACATATCAAACAGTGATAAAAGAAAAGCTTTATTAAGAATAATTACCACATRCTAATACGTTATAAATGAGATTAGCATCAGGCATATTAGACCTTTCATGAAAAAGACATCACATTAAAAAGTCATTACTGAAATACCTTTCAGACCTAGACACAATCTACTTCTGGAAGTAACACAGACTTAGAATTGATGTTACATTATTTTAAATGTGTCTACTGAGAACTTCAAGGACTTTGTCAAGTTACTGTGTTTACATCGTGTTCCAGCCTGTAGCAAATACCGACAATATCATCCTTTTACAACTTGAGAAATTACATGCTGGCATCAGTCTACACAGGAACAAGACAAATTTCAAAGCTTATGTGTCAGAAACGCCGGAAAATATTATTCTCACAGAACATTGCATGGAGAACAATGGTAAATTCTATATGAACTGCTGTGTTTAATTGAGGGGTTTTCTTTTAATGTGTATTTTAGCTACCCATGAAGATCTATCATTCTTTGCACCTCCACACTTCAGGCTCTGTGAATTTGCAACATCTAAAATCACTAAGAAATTTCTGGAAGTAAACCATGAGAAAATATATGTACTGGAAGTTTTAAATTTGAAAATATTATTGGTAAAAACTGGAAATTTGGAAATTTGACAAATGTCCAAAATAAGAGAGTATTAACTGTTTTTGCCTATCTGTTTCTTTAAATCCATGCTGGGAAATGGAGTATGACATTTGAATAGCAGGCTTTTGAATAACTTATCTGTCTAAAATAAGTAGCCTCCACATGCCTATGAAACACATAATAAAATTTTAATATTCAGAAATAAAAGCTGTATTACTCAATCAGTCTAAAATTTGGAATTCATACTTAGACCCTTTATTTCAAGTTCACTTTACTACATCAGCATCCTGGGAATAAKAAAGACTTCTAATGACAAATACCATCAGAGCAATGAATAAATAAAAAGCATGAGGCTGATGGAAAGTCAAGTCAGCAACACACAAATACTAAGGTGAACAAAGTAAGAATATAAGAGAATGGTTTAAGTCTAATACTGCTTTCCATGTATATAGCATAAAAATACTTTCCCATTTCTTTGGGGAATAATATTCAGAATACTGTTCTTCATTAGTGAACTTGTCATGCACCACTCATGCTTGAATATAAACGCAGGAATATCTCTATTACTTTTTTTTATTCCTTCTTAGGAAGGCGTATCTCTCCTTGTAGGCACTCAAGGATTTCCTTAAGCTGCACATGCACATCAGAGACAGTATTAGGAGCTAGTATTAGTCTTCATAAAATTCACAGTGTTGAACYGAAACTGTAAAATAAGAGTTTTTCTATTGGTCTTATTTTAGATTTTACTTACATTTCTATATACTGTACATACTAAAATAGAAGCATGCAGTCCTATTTGCCAGAAGACCTTCTTTATCTGTTTTTAGACTGAGAAGAATAAAAGTAAGGAAACAAAACAGGGAATGAAAATCTTATATATTGGGTGCAGATGTCAAAATGTTTTCAGTGGGGGACTGCAGGAGTACCCTCTCTTGGAAGAGGTGATGRAAGAGAAGCCAAGCATGAGGAGGGAAAGGGGAAAGGTGTTATTAATATATTTACATTTGTTTCTTTCAACCAAAAGATATTTTAATAGACATTAAATTAAATTAAATTCATTTTCCCCATTTCTATTCTCTTTTACCTATGAGAGCAACTGTAAAAGCAATCTCCCTGTCCTTGTGTCAACGTATGACCTTTCCTATCTTATTTTCTCCCCCTGCCATGCTAAGGAGAGRAAAGGAAGGAGCAACTGGGTGGAAATGTGTCTGTTGGCCAAAGCTAACCCTCTACAAACCATCAAAGATTCTTTGTTGTTTTTTTTTTTTGTATACAAAAATGATACGCCATCTGTTAAATTTCTGTACATTAACCAATAAATAAAAATATGCAACAAATAACCAAACTTTTTTGTTTGCATCAAATTTACCCATCATTCAACACATTAAGTATATGCTTTCTGCACTACTGAAACTTGTCCAAATGTATCTTTATAYTTTATAAAAGTAACAATAAATACAGACATGAAATATTACATTATTTATTTCATGCAGCAGTTGCATTAAAATCGTGCTTGACACTTACTAAATGTTAGCAGGAGCAATTATTGCCCACTTAAGAGCGGTGTTTTAGTGAAACTCATTTTAACAAAATTCTAATGATCTAAAAGGTAGGAGTCTGGATTATGCAAGTTGCTTTAGATGTCTTTATAGGTAATAGAGAAAGATAAGCACCTTTGGAAAGTAATTCAACCCACTCTAAATGGCTTGTATAAAAGTCATCCACCTTCAGCAGCTAAAGTCAGCTAAACTAATCCTCCCACCCCTCAAATGAGACTTTTTTCTAGAGATAAGTGTTACATGAACACCAATAGTAATGTTTCATCATCAATATTTTGCTAAATTCATGTTCTCTTGGGTAGGAACTTTACATAAATGCYAGAAAATACATTTACAGTTAACAAAAGGAGAGGAGACAGACAAAAGTGGTGATACGCATTTATTATTCAACTAGTCCATCACCATGGATATATCTCTTATAAAAATATATATAATAAGCATATATATTCTTCAGTTGTGTTAGGTGTCAGACATGTACCACGTAGGGCTGATTGCTGAGGATTATGTTACATTTTCAARCACAATGAAGATGACGTTAAATATTTTTTGCCTTTTACAATGAATAAAAGACAGACTAAAAGGTTAGAGCTAGAAGCAGGGTTGAGTGCRCATAAGGAAATTAGAGACATATAACATCTTCCTGAGATGAAAAATTCAAGACAAAAGTCACCTTGAAGAGTCTTCTCTGGGTTACCATAAAAACTCCTGTATTACCCAGTTACCCTGGACAACACTGATTATAACTTTTTTCCRGTATGTGTATTTAAGAACAAAAATTCTGAAAAAACAAAATACAGACTGAAAACTCAGCTGTCCTAACCAAAGTAACAGAATCTACAAAAGCAATGCAGGTTACAATGCAAATTTAGGGGACAGAGAGAGGCATATTTAATTATTTTTTAATGTAAAACTAACCAAGATATTTCCTAAGGCATCTTGTGTGGCAAACACTTTAGCTCTGTGAAGTTAATGCATGCACTTGCTCCTAATTTTGCCCTACCTAATTTTTGGTTGTTTTGCTTCCAGCTGAATGTCTGATTTCCTGTGTACCCCTAATACATCCTTCAAGGTAACTGGCTTAGTTCATATTGTCTTAAAATAGATAACTAAAATAGGCCAAATTTAATGGAAGGCTAAACTGCCAACTCAGATGGGGATTCTATACTGTAGGATAGTAGAGTTCAGTGAGGTGAATCCCATCTCTGGTGCACTATTTTTGGGGTGTTCTATAGCTTATGAAAGTACATAATTAACAGAGTGTATGTGTGTCTGTGTGTGCAGTGGAGGACTATCAAATCAATTTCATTGATGTTCTCCTYCTTAAGTACAAAAAAATATTTAGGTTGTAAAATATGAGAAAAATGGCCACCTATATAATCAAAGTAAATAAATTTTAGAAAATAGTAAAATTCCTTTACCTAAAAACAAAATTTTAGAGGGCTATGTTATTCAGTACTACTTTAATGATTTTTCAGAAATGTTCTCTAGAAATTTCAAGCTATTTCCATAGCTTACACTGACTCTGAAGGATGCTTTAATGATTACATGAGAAGACTTGAGGTTTTGTTTTTTTATGCATATAAACCATAACTTTCTATATGCCCAAAACTATATAAAACACCACCTTTMAATTAAATTATGAGATTAAAAATATTATCAAGAAGCCACAGCTGAAACTTTTGCAMCTCAGTTTCTAAGCACAACAAAAGATATCAGGGGGAAAAAAGGGACTATTTATATTTCCTTTGCAATAACTTATATAACATAAGCTTAGTGAGAAAAGGTTTTTAGAGTTCATTTTTAGAATGTAATTGGCTAGAATAGTGTAAAATCTAATCTGTGATAGATATAAAGAAATGTAGGACTTTTCTTTAATGGGAAGGAGAACCCAGCAGTCTTCCTCTGCTATTCAAAATGTCGTGAGGAAAGCAGAACTAATCAGTGAGTTGCCTGCTTTTTTAGACTGGGTTGCTATGTGAATAAGCTCAATAATATCTTACATGTTCTTTTCTGGAAGTCAAAGGGGGTGAATATCTAGCTACAAATATATTTCAAATACATAGATACTGTGGCTATCAGAAAGATGTTTTCCACTATGGAGAAGTCTACTTGTAGAGATATTGCTTCTACTTATTTCAGTGTTTTAATTCACTAGAAATAATTTCTTATTTTATCAAGAACTGAAAAATAGCTAAATAATAATTTCATCATTAAATGGTCATGAAGAGGCATGTATCAACACAATGAAAATATTGACTTCATGAATGTCAATACCTTTAGAATGGTACAATGGAGAAAACAATTTAATTGTGTATTGGAATGTAAGATAAATCATTTTATATTGTACCAGCAGTACTGGTAACTGTACTGTTAACATACCAGTAACAGTATCAGAACAACAGATATGGATATGACAGGAAAGCTGAAAATCATAAATTCATCAGTTGTTTTGTTACTGTGTAATTTTGGGTCTACTCATCTGTAGAAGGAAATATCCCTTCACTACAATTCCTTCCTAACTTCTCTGCTCTTATCGAGGTTTGAAAAGGTCTAATCCATCTGTCYATTTTACATGATGAAAGAACAGCAGTTAAGGCTCTCACAGATGAAAAGCTAAACTGGGTGGGGAGGGTGGGGGAAGAGAGAAGGGGTGTGAGGGGAGGGGGGAGGGAGAAAAAAAAAATAGCAAACAGGAGAGAAAGGCAGTATCTACCATAAGGATCCTTCTTTTTACTGAACATTTTCCAGACTTTCCCCAGAAATAATAATGATGTACTTTGTGAAGTCTCCTGAAAGCTGAAGTAAACATTTTGCTACAGATTTGTATGAACACTTAGTTCTACTGCATGTTCCTTCTGTAGACCATATGCATYAGTAATAACACAGATCAAATGAAACAACAAATTTCTGCAAACAAAAGCTGCAACAAAACATTTTTTTAATACTCTTATTTAAGACARTGAAAATTGCCTATCTGTCTAACTATTKTTAATAATATGGTTAATAAAGAAAAGTACCATGATAATGTTTTGTCTCTTTCTAGATAAATAAAGAAAATAAAAAATATCTAATCTAGTATTCTTTGACTTTAGCTGAAAAAAAAAGTATTAAACATAATATGCCAAGTATATAGTAATTTCTGCAGAAWAACTTTTTGGCTGCAAAATTTCAGTGTATTTGACAGAATGCCTGATTTTCTCGCAGACCTGTTAGTTTTCTGTGGATCATATCTGAAGAATAAATTACAAGAAAAATAAAAATTACTAGAATGGATGTGAAAAACTACAAAAAAGATGTAGATACAGTGAAAGGACACATTTTACAGACAGGAAATCCTCAACATAATGCTAAAAAACTATTTAAAATTTGCAATATATAAAGTGTCATTAAAATCTCTAACCAAATTGACTACATAAACTTGTTCACACATTACTTTTAGTCAGAAATGTTTCACAACAAAATTCTCTTAACAAAATCGTGACTATATATTTGTGTTCTATCAGCTAGATGAATCAAATATCATATTACCTTTTAGAAATATATTAAGATTTGTGCAAAATTTATTTTTGTTTTTAAATAATATTCTACATTTTAAGCTTCCCAAAGCAAAGACACAAAATGAGTCACCAGGTTACTTTGTTTTCATCATGCTAAAATTTTCCATAGAGAATCTTAATTTCTAGATTATAGGACATAAGAATGAGGAACACTTCATTTCCTGGGTTGAATGTGACAAATGATGTAAAAGCTATCAAGTATTTTCTGGCTTAAGACTTGGATGTAAACTTACATTCAGGTGGTTCTCCAGCTGCTACGGTATGACATGAATTCTATTYTATACAAAAAAGGCATTGAGTAAAATTTAAACCAAATCCTACCTGAACATATGTAGAATACAAAATGTTCGAAGAATGACATCTCCTTTCTCCAGGAAATAAGTCCTCCTAGTCCTTCTAATGCAYTTTTTTTCCTTTGCTGTGCACCCTGTTGCTAAATACACTGCATACAAACAGTAGCTCTTTGTATGTAGYGTATTTAACAACAGGGAGCACATCAAAGAACATATGGGTGTATGGATCCTGCCTATTTCACATATAGATTGACACAGTTAAGTTTAAACTAGTCACCTGGACAGCAGCAGCCTGGTCATTATTGAATGACCAATTTTGTAACATAGATAAAATATTTTAGATCTTAAACAAACTAGAAATCTTGCCCGTCTTTCCACAAATAAGTAAATGTCCTCTCATTAGACACTTCTTAAGAAAAAAAAAAGTGCTTTCTCTTTTCAAGGTTCATGACAGGTAACACAAGTTTTAGCACTGAAGGATACAAGAGTTAAAGACCTACAATACATATCATCTAAAGATTCATACAAATGATTGCATAATATCTTACTAGTTCTCAAAATGACTCATTGGTCCAGTTTGATATAAAATAACTTTCTGTAAGTACTCTTTTAATTCATACTGTGGGATTAAAATGACAAACAGAGCWGTTGCTCTTTCATCTTGAAAGGCTTGTTATGGTGAAACATCCTATGCAATCACTGAAATACGTAGAGGTCAGCTAAACCAAATATCAAAGGCATAGGACTTGCCTAAGTAATTCATGCTTCAAACAATTTAGGAAATAWATCTGTTCAGATGTCTGTTATCATGTTAGGCATATGTTATGATCTGAAAAAAGTCGGGTTAATTACCATCCATAAGGAGGATACTTCAGTCTGTGGAAGAGGTATGCAACAGAAAATTAAAAAAACAAAAACATAAAATTACAACATTCCCTCCTCTCCAAACAGTTACTTTTCATTTCACCTGAAAAAGTAAAATCCAGYTGATGACTCTTTTATTCTCAGGGATTATGTAAGTGGTTCTTCTGTGAAATTAAATTTATATTTGGGGTTGTATATTTGAGTTAGAAGTTAATGTTATTCTAATCTCCCTGCTTCTACAGAAAATCTGGTGAATAAGATTCTGTTTACATTAATATTTACAAATGTATCTTGAAGCTGGCTTAGGTTGAATGATGGAAAACCATATTAATAAAGAAAGTGATGTTGAACCTCTCCTTTGAAGATGGAATGTGAAGTCAAGGTCTTACCTCGTACCCTTTTATCAGGGAGAGATATCTTCAATTAAAATCAGTCAGAGGAAACAAATGTTAAAAATCAAACAAATGAGTTGAGAATMCACTATAAGAAGTCCGCACATTGCCATCTACCTTGTATTTTATTTCATGCATATCAATTATATGCATTTGGCAAATTCTGCTTCACTATAGAAGGTACTTAGATGACAGAGGCTTGACAGAGGCTTGAGTGTGCTTTACCAGTGACAAAGAGATGGAAATATTTTTTGTGGATTGTTGAATTGTTATTTTTCAATTTTTCTAAGTGTTTACTTATTATTAATGAACACTTTTAATTAATTAATTAATTAATGCAAATGCATACGTGTCAAAATAAGCTTAATATTATTAAATGATTGCTTATAGAAGACTGTAAGAAYGGCTGATGGTTCAGAACAACCAGGTGAAAAGTTTGGGGAGGGGGGTTATACAGAGCAATTTCTGCATAGGGACAGTGCACTGCTCTACATCCTGCCTCATGGGGCCTCTGGGCTGGTCCCAAAACAGCTGCCAAACATGTGGTGCACTGAAAGCCACATCATAGTGCCAGCCAACTGCATGGGTCCTGGCAGAAATATTAAATTGCAGGCACACACCTGAAGGAGGGCCCCAAAATGCCAGAGCAGGTAAAAAGTCAGCCATACAAGTGTTGGACAGTGCACTCCACCGCCTTAGATTTAAAAGCACCTGACACCATGTTGGATCTGAGGCAGTGACTATACATACATTTATTGCTCTCTCTCTCTCTTTCTTCTAACTTCTGCTTGAAATATCTCAGTCAATGCCTTAGTAAGTGCCTTGTCGTGTCTGGACAACTTTAAAGGTGAATAAATTTAAGTTTGCTAAGATAGTTTGATAAGTGTCTTACTGTGTCTTATTGGTTTAAGATTTGCCAAGTACCTTATTCTATGTTAAAATTCTAAAGTTTACAAGAAAAAGATTGCTATTTAATGCCTTGAGAATTTTGCTGTTTCTCTCATGCACTGCCAAAGTCAGTGTAATTATCTTCCCCTTTAAACTCACCAAGTGAGCAGGAACTTAACATTACTGTATTTGTTTTTTTTTCTAAAAATATAAGAAAAATTTTGTCTTGGGTAAAACAGACTGGGTATTTTAAATTTCCATTGGTACCACACCTTATTTAAGTGAAATCTCCAGTAAAAATGAARCACTACTTTGTTTGGTCAATTCTTTACAACATGGAGTATTTTGGAAAACAAAACCTGGGAGATTATATTCTTCAATTAATTAAGTTTTCAAGATATTGATTCTTCAAGGAATAATTATTTATATCACMATACCAACCAAAGTTGTTCAAAATACAAACAATTTGAAATGTCATAGCTAATATTTTATATTTCATGGTCAAATTCCTGTGCAAGCATGATGCAGTAGACATGGAAACGTATGTTTATAAACATGSTAATTCCCCTTTTAAGATGACATTTATCATTCCAGTCAGCTATTATTCTGGGGGAAGCTGTGGTGGGCAGAAAGCTGCATTCCAAAAGCAGAAGKGCCTCAGGTTCTGTATCCTTCCAGTTCATGCATGTCTGCTGTGTGATGTAGCTGAACATTAAACTATCCTCAGGGATCTCTTTATGCRTTACAAGACATGAAGGACTTTGCTTGCTGTTACTAAACTAAACCTTTTCTGAGAATTATCATTACTGTGCTTTACCAGTGTGGTATTTTTGCTATCTATTCAACACTCACTCACCTCCTTTTCCTTCAGGATATGGAACAGGTTAATGTCACTTTTAATTTATTTTTTTCTCTTTTTAATGCGGAAAAGAATGCATATGTTATTTCTGTATAACCATCAGCACTTCCTAAAAGGCCATTTCTCTTCAATTATTAATTCATCACTGAGCAACGGAAGAATATACATAATTTCTCACTGGTATGTGATATRTAATAATTATAATTTTATTGTCTAATATTTATATAATAATCACAAGATTCTCACTCAGAAGTTTTCACATGAAGGCTCAATTTCTTTTGGTTAATGTACATTATCCTTCTCTTATCAAATACTTTGCACAGAATACATACTGTARGATACATGCATACTGTACTATTTTTTTGTAAATCAGTTGGGAATTAATTTTCCCATCCTTTTTATTGATGTAATACCTATSATGTTCTCTTTCTTAGGCATGATAATAAAAAAATTTCTGCTTTTTGATTATAGGTGTTCCACTGCAGAGTTAGTTACAGTTCAAAAYGTTGCATAATAGTATTTACCCATCAGCAAGAAATTCATTCAAGTCATCTTTGTTTAGTATTTATATTTTGAGTATTCTCCCCCTTTTGCATATATAAAAATGTCTGCCTCTTTCTCTTAAAGAAGATTTCATCATTTCTCTTCAGGAAGAGCTTTTTGAAGGCACCCTACAAAATGCACACGCCTACTTGATAACACACAAGAATTCCACTGCTGTAGAAAGAAGGCTGRAGGTCAGATATGAAATTTCATGTGCTTTCTCTGAGCCAAGGCTTTGGTTGCTCAGTGGTAGGTYATTAGAAGCTAAATATTGTCCCTGTTGGAATCATTGATAGAACTGAATTGACCTTTTCGAAAGAATTAGCTTTTCTAATTATCAGATCAGAAAAAAACCCCAACCCATATAGATGTAGATTCTTAATTAGATATACACAAGCACATTTACATTTATGGGGAGATGCTAGACAGCATCTGTTCTTGCTCAACTCCAGAAGGGATGGGAGAGTTGACTCCTATGCAAAGTATGTTAATTCTTGTCTCAGATTTATTTCTTCATTAATTAGACTCATTTTACAGACATGTTCCCAGATATTTTAAAATAGATATTTTAATCCTTCCACTGTTTTTTCACTAGACACTCTCACTTTCAAAATTGCTTTATCATCCTGAATTACTTTTCACTATTCAATTACTCTGAAAAAGTATTCTAATTATTTTAAGATATTTGCTTAAATGGAAAAGAAACATGCTGTCTCTCACTAACCCTTCGCAACAGACAAGCTGTAATATCAGTTGTAAAGAAAATATAATTTTCTTCTTCCCTATTCTTTCTTTTGGTTATACTTATGCCAAGAGTTTACTGTACTCTCTGGTGCCTTTTTCAAATCTTCCTGTGGATGTTTGACCATTCATTTTCTAAAGGTTTTTGAAACTTTTTATTTCTATTTTCTTCTTCCTTATTAACATGATGTTCCCTTAATGATATTCAAGGTAAGCTAGAAATCTCTGTGCTTCCCTGGATTTTAATTTCACCAGTATTGGAACTCTTCTGCCATCATCATTTTACTACCTATATCCCCCTTTCTTTTCTATACAAATAGCATTGCTGCTGAATTTCCCCTCCTCCCTCTCCCCCCTTTTATTTCTTTTTCCTGGTTATTGAGCTCCTTTAAAATCCTCCAGTTCCTTAGGGCAGTATCAAAGACTGCATGTATGCTCAGGAGCTTCTTTCTCATAACATAAGAGAATCAAAACATAAAGTTACTGACAACATATCAAAGCAATCCTGCAACATGGCCTACTGGGAAAAAAGTATTCTCTGGAAGATTATTAAGGATGCTTATGAAAACAAGGAGTGAGGTAACCAGATTCCATTTTTTTTTTCTTGTGAATAAATCCTATTTCTAATGTATCTCATGAGTAGAAGAAGCACAAAACATTACAGAAACAATGTCAGGTTCATTCTAACCTGAGGCAAGCAAAACTGGAATCAACTCTTCAAAGARCAAGGGGAAAAAAAGTAACCTAGCATCAGCTTTTTTTATAAATCAGTATTAGTATCTCTCATCACTAAAAAGGATGCAAAAAGTGTATAAATAAACAAAAATCTAAAAATACCTTCTATTTTTTTTTCTGCTGGTTCCCATTGCACAAAATTACGTTAAAGATTCTGAAAATAATTTGATTGTGTATGTATTTTTAGTGTGAAAACTGTGCTCGTTAATCTTCCAGAGATACTAGTAGTAATTGGTGTACATCTTTATTTTTCTTATGATAAGAGCAAAGCAATATCTTTATTACTTTATTGCTTATGTATTAGATAATTTTAGAAACTTTCTTGCAGCTGCAGTTAAAATARGTGTCATCAAAAAAACGGGGAAGATGTCTTTGTACAATTTTTTAATTGCATATTCCATTTTCTTAGTACAAATGTTGTGAAAAACTAATTAAGGAAGGAGAAAAAAAATAAAAGAAGGAAAGTAACTGTTAGAGAAAACAGCCCTGAAATTAAATGTTATTTATCTGGTTTTAATTCAACAGGGGAAATCTTAGAAATAAACCTGATGAAAATTCCAGGAATATTGATTTTAATTTTTTTTTTAAGTTTCTGGGAAAAAYTGAGGAGGAAAACATTAAGTGGCAATTTTTTATTAAACTCCAACACAAACTTCAAGAGGAAAACAGAAAAGCTTTAACAGTCATTTAACAGTTATCATCTCTCTGACTGCCT
This sequence comes from Alauda arvensis, assembly GCA_902810485.1. Classification (NCBI taxonomy): domain Eukaryota; kingdom Metazoa; phylum Chordata; class Aves; order Passeriformes; family Alaudidae; genus Alauda; species Alauda arvensis. The sequence continues at coordinate 496,659 of CADDXX010000079.1, read as the reverse complement.
AATAACAGTCCCATTTTCCCTGGTTCTGTAGTATTTAGCTGGTGGTCTGAGGTAAATTTACGATTTCTGCATTCCCCCCTCAAACCAYGACAGTGCSTTGCATACCATTGGTTCTACTTAGCTCAAGAAGGGAAGCAGATGAATAAGAATAAAAAAAATCTGGTCAATAATAATTTTWAAAAATCCCAAATAACAATAGTGATATAAAGACAAAAATTGAAAAAAATTAAGAAAATKAGGAACTACTAACAGTGACACAGAAGAAAATTATCTGGTTGAGATCAGGTGGGTAATAAAATGTAGAGTGATATCATGCTATAGCAATGCTTATTAAAAATTCACCACTGTCTAACGTGAGAGATTTCAAAGTTAACAGAAAGCAAATATGAGATGTCTCAAAGTCTTATAAGCTTTTCCCTAAAAATCCCAGATACTGTTGGTTTTTATTAAAAGTTGAAAAGGTCTCCTTAGTTCACAGTGTTGCTAGAATTAGCATATAGACAGGGCCGAGAGACAATATTTACAGAGTTCCATTTTTTTGAATGTGTMAGAAAATACGATTTCTCTATTTATTCCTTATCATTTCAGCAGTACTCAAGGATCTGTGATTATTAGCAGGCAAAGATTAATTCTCAAAGGCAGGTGGATAAAGAAATAAATGGTGAACTTCTTGGTTACAAAAGTCTTCTAAACAATAATGTGTTTTGTAATTTTTTTTTCAAATATGAGTCAGCTAACTCTGAGCTCAGATTTATATGACACAGAATTRAGTTAATCCAAAAAGGATGTTATATTAAGATAGGATTTTAACTAAAAAAAAAGCTGTTTTAATTTCATAAAGTAAGACTTTCAAATAAAAATGTATCTGAACCTCATACTGTACCTGCCTTTTTTCTCACTTCCTATACAACTCCTGTTATGAAATGTCTCTTGAAAGATAATACATTAGTTTAAATGGACAAATCCCTGATCCAGCAAAATTATTTAAATACCTAACATTATTTTTACATTTCTGGTTGTGTTCCTTTCTTGATGACATCAGTAGCTATTGAAAGATGGTTATTRGGCTTAATTATTCTCATAAAGAAAGATTGTTTTATTCTTCAAGTGAACTTGGAAGGATTCCACCACATCAAATTCAAGACAGTCTTGACTATCTTATTTGTCACGGCARAATAGAAATGTCTTTGAGATCTTAGCATTCACAGCAGAAAGGAATTTGCAATCACYTTATCTGATTAATGTTCTTCACAGCTGAGGCTACTCTACAGCAGTATTGGTGATACTTGATAAACTACTTAYCTGCAGAACAGCTCACTRTTAATATRACTATATTTATCCTCTGCCCTATGAGTTCTGATTTTAACACAACCATTCTGTCTTCTTGATCAGTTTGCTGGTATTTAGTTGTGGGGYTTTTTTTGGTTTTGGTGTTAGTTTGTTTGTTAGTTTTTTGGGGGGTGCTTTTTTTTGTTGGTTGGTTGGTTTGTTTGTTTTTTCCCTTTGAAACTAAATAGCTGAACTTCAAGTTCTAAAACAACTCATTTACAGTGTCCTGTGGTTCTTAAAAACTGTTCATTTGTTGTACCATATTAGGACTTGGTAAAAATAGATGATTGTAAAAAATTCAGACTTCTACTATGCTCATTTTATGTTTGTTAATCTGATACTCAAAGTCAGAACCCTTTGTTTTCCTATCCTCCATGGTGTTCTACTTCTTACCTTCTTTAGACAAAACAAGCTGAAACTTGCTTATAACACAGTAATGTGGGGGTTTTTTGGTGTTTTTTTTTTTTTTTTTGGTATGTGTGTGTTAGAAGGACAAAAATTAATATATTTCATTCCAGAAATATCAGCAAATACTTTGTAGTCATGACAAATAACTGCAAAACATGTTCATGCAAAATGCTACCCTGCTCTTAAAGTGAAAAGCAGCAAGGTAAGTGCCACAGCCAGCTGTACTCCAGTGGACTGGAATTCTGAGAGCAACTAACCTGGGTACTTCACTTGGGGCCAGGCAGACACTATGAGTTCTGTCTAGAATAACTTGTTTGGTTAATTTGAAATTTCTGGTCTAATGACTTATTAGCCTGGTACTAGGAACAGAAAACAAACCTCCATCTTTGGCTCTAAAGAAAAGAATAAATATGGAGGACAGGAAAGCAAACTATCTCAGAATATAAAATTCTGACTTTGAGTACAGGGTATTGCCAGATTAATAAGTATATTATATAAGGGGAAAACATATCCTCCAAACATACTGCCATGTATCAAGAACTACATCTTTGTAACAGTAAATTTGTAAGATCCCAGTTGTTCTCCCTACTTTATGTGTAAATACAATTGAAACATTTTAATAATAATAGATAGGATTGTCAAAATTGCTTAAATCCATTGGATTTCCATTAATTTCTTGGAGCAGATGTTAAAAACTCTAAAAGGATTACCCACCAGGATGTTCAGAACAACCTCCAAGATAATTCATGCTGTGGAGGTAAGGGCTTTTCCCCCACTGCTCCACAAGTTGAGCAGAGATTCAGCTGGTTACAGGGTCCACAGTTCTTTTATCAAGCAGGAAGCTGTCTTGACAAGCTCATCCAGAAATTAACTTCTCACAAGGGAAAGGCACAGGTGCAATCGCATCATCATTGGGGCCTGACTGTGGTTCTACAGAGACAAAATAAGGCCCTGGCCTTGAGCAGGGGAGATGCCCCAGCTGAGATTCATCTRGGAGAGTGAAGTCTGTTCTCCTCAGTATCCTRCCAATTGTGAGATAACCCTTTCTTTTGGATGCAAATTAAACTTCTAAGTGAATTYTACCTGTGATCTGCGTCTTGCTGCTTTTCCATCTACCTTAATTATTCTCATCTATATTGTTTTAATATGAGGTAAAGCAAAATAAATACTGCATATAATTGGCATTGCATGTGTTGTAAGATATTTCTTCCACATAATTGACACTATTTGCAAAGTTATCAAAGAGCAAGCTAGCAAATTTTTGAATCTCTTTTGACCCACAACTATTAATTGTTTTCCCTTGTACATAATAAGATCCTTTGAGCATTGTAAGAGTCGTATTTTGTTATTTATTATCAAAGGCAGGAGCGTATGCATATTCATGCACTTCTCAGTGTTTGTAATGATCCAGCATTTTAAGAAAAGACTGCCTGTTTGTTGCTTTGATTTTTTTTCTTCTTCCTTGTACATCCATATTGAGGCAACCCTATTATTATAATCCCTAACACATACAAAAYCTTTAGTTAAAGTCTTCATCACATAAAATATTTCCATTGTAATCCTTTGTCAGCGAGAAATTTTTATCAAGCCTTGTAAGACTTCAGGCTATGAAGAAATGATATTATTTGAAATTAGACTAGCACAAGATTAAATCAGAGAAAGATTAAATCTCAGTARCATGGGTTTGTTTCTTATCCATTAATACATATCAAGTTTTGTAATAATGTAAAATCTTTTCTRTAAAAATGTAAAACACTGTGTAGGCCCTATCCTTAAAAAAATATAAATGAAAATAAGGTGAAGAAAAAGATATAAATTCACAGGGTTATTTTTCAGTACAGAAATACATTTCAATATGTGACTAATCATTATAGCAAAAAAGCTCCAAATATGGTTTTACAATAACTAGCATTGAAATTGACTATTTAAAGGGGTTTTTTGTTTGTTTGTTTGGTTTGGTCTGGTTTTGTTTTTGGTATTTTGTTGTGGTTTTTTGTCTAGTATAATTTTAATCCCTTTTAAATTATATGTGGTTTTTTTTCTTTCACTTTTCTAATTGGTAGAGACAATTTAAGTCATCTTCACACAAAAACAATCCACAAATGGTCAAATATATATTGTGGAATTTCATTTGAAACAGACATCAAAGCATTATTGAATTTGGCTTTCTTTTGTCATGCTTGGGGTAAAAACCTAAACAGATAAGACGTAACAAGTTTGTAACTTCATTAATTTAAAATATTTGGGACAAAGCAGCCAAGAAAAATTTAAAGCCTGTGCAACTATGTTCTTTCATTTTGCAAAGCACGTTCATTTCTAAATTYAATGTACTTGACCTTGCTTCTTCCCTACATTGTTCATCAGTAGTGCTGGGTTAATTATAAYTACTCTTGATATGATGGGATAGGAARTAAGAAAGTTTTTATCARGTTGGTTTTCACTTAAAAGAAGTATAACAAATTTATCCCCTTAATTTTCATATGTAGTATTTATCTTCTAATAGGCAGACTTCACTGCTACAAAAGTAGTATTACAACATACCTTCCACGCATCATCCTTCACCACCTGACAGAACTGCCTTCACAGCACAGGCAGGCATGGCTGAAATATAATTTATTTCACCAAAAAAAAATAGTTTACTCTCTTCATGAGAAAAGCATCTTAGACTCAGCAGGCTGCTTGGAACAGCTGTGTGTCATGTGTCTTCCCTCTCCAAGGCAGTATTTCTCAAATTTTCAAAAAAAAACAAAATCACCTTCTTTATGAAAGGCTGTGAAAACACTTGAGAAGGGGAAAAAAAACCCTTTCTTCCTTTAGAAGCCTTTCTAATGATGGAGATTTGTCAAGTAAACATGAACAATCAAGAAGGCACAGAGGACAAAGGCATGTGCTCGTGAAGCTCAGGAAAGGAGTAGGGACTGACTGAAGATTGAAAGGACAATTGAATTTATCCCATCACAAAAGGGACTAGAAGTTGGCCTTTATTTCAKATAACCTGTTGTATCAGATGTGTGGATTTGCTGGTTGTTTAAATGGCCTACTAAAGTGTTTTATTGTCCTCCTGAGCTGACTATACCAGCATGTGAAAAATGCCTGTACAGCTCAGCCCAACACAGATTATAAAACGCCAAAATCAAAATCAACTCTAGAAAAAGCAAAGGACTTGAGCTGGCTTCAACCCRTAGATTCATTCCTTGTGATTGGGGTTGCTCAGCATGGCAATGGTGGGCATATCAAAACTAGGGAAAAAAAGGCAGCAGGGCCAAGTGACTTGGTAAAGACAGTTTTCATGCATGAGGAGGGGCTTAGAAAAGCCAAAACTCATGTGAAGTTGAATCTGGCAAGGAGCATGAAAGGCAACAAATGTTTTTGCAAGTAAATGAGTACAGAAAGGAAGACTAGGGCCTGCTGCTGAATGGGRTAAGGAATCTCATGACAAAGACAGTAGAAAGTGCTGAAGTACTTAATGCCTTCTTTGCCTTGGTCTTCACAGCAATTCTTTCTACAGCAATTCATCTTTGCTGTAGAAAATTCTCAAGTTATGAAAACATTGCTTCTCGGTAGAGAAGAATAAGGCTAGGGTAGTCTTCAACAGACTGGATGTGCACAAGCCCAAGAGACCTGCTYTTGGTCACACACAGGTGCTGAGGGASCTRGCAATGCCATAGGCCATGATCCATGAGGGTATGTGGGAAGTGAGACTGTCTGCTTCACTGAGATTATCTAATCAAGGACTTTCAATGCAAAGGGTATAATAAGGAAAGGGAGAAGCAAACCCCCCGAGAGATAGAAAACTGAAAGACAAGGGATAATGTAGGCAATGTGAAAGGCCAGAARTCTCCACCCAGTAATTGATGAGCTGTAAAGAAACTGCAGAGACAGCTATGGAGAGGACAAAGGTGATTTTACAATTGATAAGAATGGAGGAAGGAAAAGAGAAAAACAAAACACGAGGATACTTGATGGGGGAAGCTGTAGGTCTGTGCAAAACTTGAAAGCTAATGTTTAGATTAATGGGACTGGGGAAGAAACAAATTCAGGAAAAGGCAAAAAGGGGTATAAAACATGCCAGTCACACTGTGGCCAGTCCATTTGTCTTTTAGCTTACCACATAATCACTGCAGTCTTTCCTGTCTTCTTATTACATATTTTCTTAACTATCTGTCTGTATAATCTCATTCTCTACTTGGTGTGTTTGGGAGTGCTTTTAGGATTAAGTGGCAGACCAGTGTGAGTGGATATGGAACACCAACAGGAGTCAGACAGGAAATGTAGGTGACACCAGGCCTGTSGTGTGAGCAACTGGAACAAAGTGGTTCTCAATATCTGTAGCTGGAGATGCCAAAGCTTTTCCCTGGGCATGTCATTGTTGCATTAAGGGTGTAGAAATTTGGCAGAAGATAAATCGTATTTCATTTCAGCTAGTCCTAGGAGATGAGAGGGAAAGGCTGTGGCTGGGTTTAATTCCAATTATAGTCAATTCAGCAGTATAAGTCTGGTCATGTTCAATAAGAAATTCCATGAGAACAGATTCACAAATAGTGCAGCTTCAACACTATAGATCTGGTGGCATTSAATATGCACTTGTGTGATCTCAGATTGAATAGTGATGATGAATAGTGTGACTTGCCAAGCCAATATTATAGGTCTGACCAAGTTCAATAAGAATTTACACATCCAGAGTAATGCATAGCACAGTTTATTGAAACAACAGGGAAGCAGGTTCAGGATTGCCAGTGATAAATGCACTAACTACAGAGTGCAAATATGTGTTTTAACAGAAAGTATATTAACAGAGATCCWTTAACACTGTAGGTGCCCCTGCACTGTACTGTCAGCTACTGGAATGAGTGTAGGTCTCATGTTCAGCTACTGAGAGGGACCAGGATGAGGAAGGCTAGTGACATGCTCAGTTACTGCAGGGGGAATAGGCAGGACCATGGGTAAAAACCCATAGGCCTGGTGCTGACTGATAGGGGAAAATGTCTGTACCTTCCCAACACCTGGTGTACATTGGGTGTGCATATTTATCTGGCAGAAAGCTTCAAGCTGGARCCGCCAGCAAGTAGGGTGGGCCTGGGTTCATCATGCGGTGTTCAGAAAGGCAAGGTTTCATGGTGGTGTSTCAGGCAGACTTGCAAATGTAAAGGGTATATGTGGCAAGTGTGTGAGTACTGTTTGTCTCCAGAGAGCACCAAGCTGGATCAGCGGGCAGGTTGGAACCTGTGCAGTACTTAAGATGACCCATGATCCAGGCAGGGGTGTTGGGCAGAGGTGTACTGGCATTTGAGGGAACTGTGAATGAGAGTGTGCTTTTTGWGGATAATGAAAACTCGAAGATCTCACTCTGGTGAACAGATTTTCCATGCATGGTCTTTCCATAGCAAAGAACAATAGATCTTTGGTGAAAAGTAGAGATGCTATTTTGTCCTGCTTACTGAAGCAGATTTTTCTTCCAGTGATCAACACTGATACAGGRCCTTGAGGGAAAGCTGTGTGASGAGCAGCTGGGGTCCCTGGGTCTGTTCAGCCTGGAGTAGACTGGGAGATTGACCTCACTGCARTCTACAACTTCATTGTGCCGGAAAGAGGAAGGGCAGACACTGGTCTCTCTCTGTGGTGCCCAGTGCCAGGACCTGAGGGAATGGACTGAAGCTGTTAGGGTAGTTTAGCTTGGATATTAGAAACAGGTTCTTCACCCAGAGGGTGGTTGATGACTGGAATGGGATCCCCAGGGAAGTGGTCACAGTGCCAAGYCTGACAGAGTTCAARAAGCATACTCTCAGGCACAAGGTGTCACTCTTGGGTGTAATCCTCTGCACGACCAGGAGTTGGACTTGATGATTCTTGTGGGTCCCTTCCAACCCATAATATTCTGTTATTCTGTGATTTTGATCTTGTGTCCTGGTTTTAGATGGAGTAGAGTTAATTTTCTTCCTTGTAGTTGGTACAGTGCTGTGTTTTGGATTTAGGGTGAGAATAATGTKGATAACATACTGGTGTTTTGGYGCTCTTAAGCTCTCTAAGCTGCTCTTAACCAAAGTCAAGAACTTTGCGGTTTCCTATGCTTAGCCACTGAGCAGGTGCAAAGGAATCTGGACAGGGAAGATGGATAGGACAGCTSACCTGAACTGGTCAAAGGTGTATTCCACACCACAGAATGTTGGGCTCAGCATACAAGCTGGAGGAGTTGGCCAGGAGCCATTGATCACTGCTTGGAGGCAAGCTGGGCATTGGTCAGCAGGTGGTGAACAATTGTATTATGCATCACTTGTTTTYTCTTGGGTTTTATTCTTCTCTCTCTTGCCTTTTCATTACTAAGATTGATATTGGTTTATTGATATCTTTTYACTTTKTTTCATTTATTAAACTGTTCTTATAGCAACTCACATGGTTTATTACTTTTTTTCCCTGATTCCTGATTCAAAGACAAACCAGAAAGTGTGTCCTTGCAGCAAAGACAGCGAATACTATCCTGGGCTGCCTTAAGGAAGKTGCTGCCAGTAGATAAGGGAGGGATCTTCACCCTGTGGTAACTGAACATTGGCAAAGGTTTCACAGAGAGGTTATGAAAYGTCTCTCCTTGGAGATATTCAAAAGCGATCTGGGTGTGCTCCTGAACRACTGGATCTAGGTGTCCCTGTTCCAGCAGTGTGCTTGGACCAAGTGATCTCTTGAGGTCCCTTTGAACCTCAACCATTCTTTGGTTCTGCGAATCCAAAACGTCTGAGCTTGACTACATTGCAAAACAGATATTATATACATGCAAACAATGACATTTATATACAAATGGACATGTAATTAATTTACAGTATATTTAAATGTAATATAACATAAAGACAGCATTCTTTTTTTGCCTCTTTTTATCATCAYGTATTGACAAAGCCAGAAACAGTTRAAATACTTCAATAATAGCATATGATGAAGTAACTCATGTCATGTCAACCTCTAGAGAGCAGGTCCAGTGATACCTAAATATTCYAAAGGAATTTGAGTTTACTTCTGATTAARTTTGAACACATGAACCAGAGTTTTGGAACTGTTCTCAGTTCTACCACCTTCTCAAGCTAACAGCTCTGAACTGAGCAGGCTATAGTGGGTTTCTGAGGGTGTTCATGCAATCCAAGACAAGTAATCTGACATTTTACTTCAGAGTAGATATGGAAAAGAAGTTAATGTAAAAGAAACTAACTTCATTTGATCTGTACTAAGTATGTACATTTCAGAATGTGATACTATTGTCTCTTTCACTGAAATGGGAGCTACCCTRAAAGAATATTTTCAAACCTAATACTTTCAAAGGAAAGATGACATATTAACTCCACAAAAGTTTTGTTCACTTTTTAAAATGTAGGAATTTCTCCTTACTCATATGTAACAAACTAGGTGTGTCTCACCATWACGAAGATACCATTTGTAATTAGTGTCCATTTGCTCTTCTGATTCAAGAACCTTTCATTTATTAACAGGTTTATTTTTTTCTTTTTAAATTAATAGGTATTTTTTCAGCTAATCCCAAATTTCTCAATAAATCAAAAATTCAGAACTGGATTATATGACTGTTGCTTCTGTTGTTTCCATTCACTTACATTTCATGCTGTAAAAAGATTAATTATGCATGCTTTWGTTACAGTTAAGTTACTTATTCTCACCAGTTTTAAGTGTTTTGGAAGTGAGATTGTTTTTATCAGTGTAAATGTTGAGTAATATTTATACTGATATTCTGAATGCTATTGCAAAACTTGAACATTTTTAGCCATATGTTTATTCTTCAAAATAAAAATTAAAAAAAAAAGAAATTAGGGGAAAAAAAATCTGAAGCTCAAATATCTTCAGGCTTGGTGAGCTGGAGTAGAAGTTGTACGGACATAAAAACAGAATTGGGAAAATRTAGGTAAATTGTGTGTTTGAAACCTACCAATATCCTGAAAACAATTTAATCAGTTCTGAAAAACTCCATTCTGAAAAATCATGTATACTACTTCATTATAGGTCTGCTCTTTGGATGAAGCAATTGGCTTCCTTCAAATCTGAATCTGGTTGCATGGGTACTGCATGCTCCTTCAACCACACTGTACATATCATGAGTCAGACTTGACTGACTCTGGCTTTCACAGCCCCCCACCACACTGCRCACTCAGAGTGTGGAACACTGAGCATCACTGACACACTGCTGTGACATGTAAGAAATAGCTTTGCCATCACACCATGAAATCAACACAGTGGTAAATTCTGATATGATTCTCAGAGTATTTTAAGCTTGTAGAACTGAAAAAGAAAATCTCTCAGAGAAGACCTAAACAGGACGATATTCAGGGTGCACATTCTACTCTGAAAATTTTGGCACATCAACCAAGAACAGCTTTGTGATGTAGTTTTCCTCAGGAATATGAATGTAGGCTCTGATTCTGTCTCTGTATTACATTCCTTATGGCCAAAAGACATCCTACTTCTAACCAAGMATGAATCCTTTTCAAGCATGAGATCACTCTTCTCTTAAGCATTTTTTCTTTCTTTTTTAATTCAGTATTCCCACAGCTTTGATTTGTTTCTCATTCCATACTGTGTGTTCTCACAAGTTGTTTTCCAATGCACTAGTCTGACTTTAAGAACTTCTAGAAGGTGGTGGTATACAGTGGAGGTAGGCAACTTAAAGTGCAGAATTGCCTCACTTTATGTGTTGGCAGATTTAGTCCTGCACTCCTACCAATGTTCAGCATTATGCAATATTGAAATTTTGACCTTCCAGTGAACATCTGTAGCAAGGCTTGTTGATATTAAATAGTCAGTGCAGAATTACTCATAAGTCAACTTCCCACTTATCTACACTTCTAAAAGGCACTTGTAGCTTTCAGCATTGTTGCTCAGTATCAGCCTTCCTTCTTTAAACTTTTTTACTGTTATTTGTCTCATTCAATTCTCCTTGTAAACAGTAATCATAGTTTCATCATAATGCATGACTTAGTTTCTTTGCACAAATTTTAAAAATTCCTCAGAAATTTCTCTTTTGAATTTATTTAAAAAGATTATACCAGTTTACACAGGTAAGAGGACTACTGAAGACTCAGGTCTGACCAGTGCTGGCACAAACTACAGAAGAAAAAAGACAAGGTAATATTTTGGATTTTCTCTATTTAAAGTTGGTTAAAAAAAGACCAAGGATTTTCTTCCCCAAAATAACACCAACTTGAGACATATTCATTAAAAGATTTTCTTTCTTTTTTTCAGAAATAAATATTTATAAATTACTGTATTATATAAATGCCTGTAATCCTATGTGGAAGAATCTGTGATTCATTTAATTCTCAAGCTAAAGAGAACATAAAGATTTCTGTGAGATTCTGTGAAGTGAATGAATCATTAAGAAAAGAATGTGTCATTTAGCCCATTTTAAACTTAGTGATGTTGTTACATAGAATGTCTCATCTTTAGATCATAATGTCACAACATTTTTAACWTTGATTTTAATGGACACTTCAAAATTTTTTTGAAAATTGTTATACTCGAAGTCAGCTAAAACCTGAACAGCTTGACTAGAAGCTACAAAGTATCCTAAAATAATACAGTTAATTAGAAAAAAACCCAAAAACAACAGAAAACAAACAAACAGTAAAAATTTAGCAAATAAAATTTGCATTAAAAAATTAACTAAAACGCTAAGTCAATTATCTATGATGGAAAGGCATTTCCAAAAACAAAGCTGTAAACTTATTTTAATTTCTAAATATAAAACTAAGTTAGTCCATATCAAGATTTCCTTTGACTTCCATTGCTCCACTGGAGGCATTCTTCTTCCACTGTTTATATATACACTGTCTCCAACAGTAGTTTAGTTTGCCATTTGCTGGTTCCCACCTAGAAACTGCTGAATGTATTTTCAGCCAATCTATTCATGAGTACAAAATACATTTTCTCCTGTAAGAACCTGAGGTGCCCCTTCTATATATTTCATATTAGTGACATCGTTTCTTCTCAGATTACCAGATTTTTATTTTTTTTTTCCAATTGAAGAGAAGTTTGATATAGTAAAGTAATTGCTGGAAGAAACAAGACTTTGACCTGATGGAGCAGTTCCCATCTGGTAAATCCAGGTATGCATCTTGACCATTTGTAAATTTCATTATAGACATAAAACCGCTTTCATTTTCTTATTGTACATAAAACTCATCAGAAGAAAAACTAGACTAAGRAAGGAGAGAGAGAGAGGGTTCACAACAAGAGATCATTAGATCAGCATGATTATTAGACCAGGACTATTAGTCATAGCACAAAGTGTACTATCTAGCAGTTTAGATATAGCCTTATCAAAATTCCTTTAACTGTTAAAAATTAAAAACAGGCAGTAAATTTCTTTGCACATAGGTCTTTAATTTCAGTGTGGTTTCCTCTAGAACATGTACCTAAARCCTAAAGAAATAGTAATCTCCCAATTAATATTTTTTTTGTCTATTATCAAAGAAACTTACTGCAATATTCCAAATAAAAATTGCATGAATAATGTATAGAGAATTACATTTCTCAAGAATTTATAAAACTTCCTATTTTTTTTTGTAATTAAAGAAATGCACAGTTTTATAATAAGATGTATGTATTTGTTTTGTCATCTGAATTTTTCCACCACTATGCTACCTTTGTAGCAGCTTTGTCTCCTCATTCATTTACTAACACTGTTTTTTACTAGTATGCATTCAGAACACTGAGAAGATATGCAATGCAGAAATTATAAGCTAAATCCCAGTTATTCAAAAGATATTAAGCCTCTCAAGTTTATACCACATATGTTAAATGTTGCATCGTGAGCACGTGGGAATTCTTTATCTCATCCTTCCTTTCCCCATTTCATGCTCCTTCAATTATTTGCACCAAGTAGATTTATAGAAGATAATAAGAGATTATGTAGTGGGTTGACCCTGGCTGGATATCAGGCAGCCACCAACCTCTCTCTCGACAGCTGGACAGGGGAGAGAAAATACAACAAAATTTTCATGGGTTGAGATAAAGACCAGGAGAGATCACTCATCGAATATTGTCACAGGCAAAAYAGGCTCAAATTAGAGATATGAAGTGAATTTATTGCTAACAAAATAAGAGCAGGATAATGAAAAGTAAAAACAAACATTAAAAACACCTTCCCCCCCGTCTCTCCTCCCCAGCTCTACCTCCTCCCCCAGCAGCTCAGGGAGACAGGGAATGGGGGTGATGGTCAGTTCATCACCTGTTGTTCCTGCTGCTTCTAMGGGAGAGTAGTTCCCCTGCTCCAATGTGGTATTTCTCCCACAGGGGAGAGTTCTCCATTAACTTCTCCAATGTGAGTCCATCCCAGAGCAACTGTTTTCTGTGACCTCCTGAATYATGAGTCTATTCTGAGGACATTAGTATCCCTCAAACCTCTGCAGTGTGAGTCACTTTTCCACCAGATGAAGTTCTTCAAGGATAGGGTTCTTCAGCATGGGGAAGACTTATGGGGCCACAGTTCTTACCAGAAAACCCACTCTAGCTTGGGTTTCTCTCTCCCCCTGTCTGCAGGTCCCTGCCAGGAACCTATTCCTGCATGGGCCTCCCWCAGGATCACAGCCTTCTCTCAGGCACCCACCTGCTCTGGCATGAGTTTCCTCCATGGGCTGCAGGTGGAWCTCTGCATCCTCATGGCCCTCCATGGGCTGCAGGGGCACAGCTGCTTCAYCATGKGCTGCACYGGGGCCTGCAGTGGAATCTCARCTCTGGCACCTGGAGCACCTCTTGTCYCTCTTTCACTGAYCTTGGTGTCTGCAGAATTGTTCCTCTTGCACATCCTTACTCTGCTCTTCTCTGGCCAGGATTATATCTGCTCAATAAAATTTTTTTGTTCTTAAATATGTTATCACAAGGGAGTTACCATCATTTTCAGTTGGCCCAGCCTTGGCCAGCACCATATCCTTCTTGGAACTGACAGGGACTCTGCTRGGTATGGTGGAAGCTTTCTTTTTGTAGCTTCCCACAGAAGCCACTCCATAGCCCCTCAGCTACAAAAATCTGGCCATACAAACTCAATGCAAATACTAACTTAACCCTAAACTCTCCAGACTTCTTCATACAATCAGTTCATTGAAACACCGTGCAAAATAAATGGCTATAGAACAAATAAATTAGGATTCTGCTTGAATTCTCTTTAGTGATTTAGTCATCAGTGACAGTAAAGGACGTAAGGATACTGGTACTTCCAGTCTGTAGCAGTTTTTCACTAGCATATACTGCTTGCTAATAWTGAGAAGCAGCTAGTAGAATATTTTCTTCATAAAGGTTGTAGAAAATTAAGATATGAAACTACAAAACATGAATAAGAAGACATTCCATTTTAAAGAAAACGGAGATATCCAAAATGTTCAATAACAGYAAGAACATACAATGGAAAACATTTTCAGCTTTCATGCCATTAAAAGCAAATCATAGCATTGATTTTATTTATCTATTTGTTTAATAATCTGTTTAGCCTAATTATGCCCATATAAAATTCTGAATTGTTCCTAATTATAATTGGTTTCAGCAAATTTAATCAGTGGRATATTATCTGATATCTATAATAGCCATGTTCATTCTAATCACATTAGCCTATGTTACTTGCTGCATGTTCCAAAACTCAAGTTAGCGGAATTCATTTTGTTTACATAATAGGCTGCAGATTAAATCCATGCTGATCTATGCCTTTTTTTTTTCAAACTCTTAACTCTCATTACCAATGAAAACACACGCAGAACAAATATTTCTTCATTATCAAATATAATTAATAAATCACTTATATTGGTTTTATTACACTAATTACTAGATATTGTGTCCAAAACTTTAAACCATTATTCCCTCAGATTTATTTTTTTTTTTTACATATCTTCTTAGAAAAAATAATTGAGTTTAAATGTATACAACAGTTAACCAATTAGCACCTCAGTCTCAAATGAGATTTGTAGATGCAAAGGTAGTGTAAACATTTGCAGTCATACTATCTTGGTTAGAAGAACAGAATTTATACACACACATATCTGAAGAATGTACACAGTCACTTCCTGTCTATCAATATTAAAATTTRTACCCTGTTCTTTATCTCTTTATTTACAGAAATTAAAGAGCAGGAGTGTTAGGTAAGCTTTTCTAGTAAAAAACATTTTAGGACTTCTGATTTGGGGTCCATAGTGTTTTTATTTTGTTAAGTAGCAACTTCTGTAATCTAGCATTATTGATGATGAATACTAACATCATGAGATTGACTTATAYACAGTCTGTCTTTTATTTAATCTCTCCCAATCCTCAATGATAATGTTAAATTTATTTTTAACAAATATTTTGTATGAATACTGATAATATTATTTCTTAAAACAGTGTATTACTGGTGATTTTTATTGCCTCTGTCCATTTATCATCATGCTATTGTCATACTGGTTGTGCTTACTCTCACGTTGTGTGAATTATCCCAAGAATTCTACAACTTTTTCTGATTGTGACACTGATTTAGCTATTATTTTAGCTTTAGGAAGATGTAAAAGCATTTAATCATTGTGCTTCTTAAAAGCATGAGATTTACATTTGGATCTATTTTCAATTTCTCTTGGGGTTTGTAGGTGGTGTTCTCAGTCAAAGGCAAAGAATTACCTGACAGTGACTACACCCATATCATACTCCTTTCTCAAGATAAAAAACATCACATGCTTCTGCATGATTTTAGGCAATTCATAAAAAAAGCTGGTAGGACCCCTTGGCAGACTCGCTCTGGACATCACCTTACATTAAAAAATAAAAAGGTGAATGAACAGTCAATGCTTTTCAATGAACCTGAGAGCCTTTATGACATTGCATTTGTAGTTAACCGAAAGATTAGACATTTGCTTTTTATTTGATTTTTAAAATGTGCCTGTAGGACTGAGAGACTTTTGTGGTCAATGTGAATGTGAACAGGAAGACAAGAGCATTGGTACAAAAAATATTTACAGTCAGGAGCTGTCCTGCAACATCAAGAAGCTCAGGACTTAAAAGGCACTTGTCTTGCCGAGTTGAAGAAACTTGTAGGAGGTTTGGATTTCCATTAGGGTTTTAGAACTGTATGGCTAAGAGCAGGTAATTTTGCTATAAACGTGAACTTCAAAAGATGTCTTTCAGTCCATTACTGTCAAAAGAAAATATGAAAAGACCAATTTCTGCAATTTTTTATGCATTAAACAATTTAAAATAATGCGGGAGTGTTGTGACACAGCCAGGGTTAGCCTGTATAGTTGTGGGTTTCTAAAACAGACTTTATTCAATCACTTCTTTGTATGATGCATTAGCTACCCAGTTTGAATTAAGTAACATTACAGACTTACAAAAGTCAGGTCAAAATACTCTTTATGTGTTGGAAAGTCAACCATTCACAAAAGTTAAAAAGCTACAATTACAGTTCTATTTATAACATTAATTTGGTCCATCCATTTGCGTATAGTCTGCAATGAGATCCCCTCATATGTTTTTCTTAGAAGCTGTCAGCATCATTTTGAATATGGAACCAGCTGTGCTTACTTATAAGGCAACAACTCAATAATTTCCTTTCTTTTCCTTGATAAACATATGCCTTATTTATAGCACAATATTAAAAGTAGATTCAGAAAGCAGGAATAATTCCTACTGGAATTTTTCAATGTCCCTTTTACTATAATATGCAACATTAAACACTAATGAATGCATGGTAATGGCATCCTTCTGAGATAAGTATGCTTCACTCTCTCCACTATACATGTGAGAAATAAAGGCCCAGAGATATTATCCTCTGTTTTAGAATTTATTTTGAGAGACATTATCTGATTTTTCATATTTAAATAATCTAAACCACTGAACTGTAATTTAACAGCTTAGAGAGAAAAAAAAAAGTTACTTAATTACCAGCTCTGACTGYGCCTTTTGGCAACAAGGGTTGTAAACAATGGACTCGTCTCAAGAACATGAGATAGCATTAATCTCATATGTACATAAAAGTGCAGATCCAATCTGTTACCTGGAATCAATTTTAAAAGTCCAGCTCAGTGGAGTTTTGAGGACTAACTGTGGTTCCTAAATACAGGTCTTAAGTGCTATTTGAAATATCTTACTCTGCATGAGGTCTCAGCTCATGAGACATATCCCTGGAAGCCATATGCCTGCATTAGTATCTGGAATCCAGGTTGGATTTGCAAGTGTGTCTCAAAGTGTCATTAGACACTTTGCATATACAAGGCTGAGTCCCAACCTCACTTATATTTGGGGGAAGCTKCAGAGCTGTTAGTTCATCCTAAAAATTGAATGATTGAAAGGAGTATCTCTTCAGCAGGATCCAGATGCCTGGAACTGTAAGTGTCCACTAATGAATGTGTGGTGATGARGTTTTCCAATTTGGTCTGCTTTTGCTGTTTCAGGAGGACACATATCCCTTTGCATATCCTTTGTCACATTTGTYACTCACTTGTAAGACTGCCAAATATGCTTCAGATTTTCAAATTACACAGATATGCATGTATAGATATCTGAGTTGAGTGGCCTTGTGAATTATTGAGTTCAYCTTGAAACAAGATAGCTAACATGTCATTGGACTTTATACCTGGAGTAAGTTTTGTGGACGTTTAAAGGTGTAGAACTTATCCTCTACCTTAAAAAATGTGTTACACTGAATTAGAACTTTTTTTTTTTCCTCCCTTGAAGTAAGCAATATTTCATTGTTCAGCTGTATTTCTCTGTCAGTGAAATTCCTTCCTGGTTGCACCTCCCCATTTCTGTGTTATTTTACACACACTCTGGTACAYTCTTCCAGCTTCTAAAGATTATTCACACTCCAGTAAAACCTACTTGACACCTACTCTTAGCATGTACTTTGATTTATTTGCCCATCTAATCTTTGTTCCACTGAGGTGTTCTGACCTTTTGTTTYAAGCTTTTTCCCTCAGGATACTCCCTTTTACTCTCTGTCCTGGGTTCATTATCAGATTCATGTACTTCATTCTTTCTTTCTGTCTTCTCCTGGATCTTCTTGGAGATTGAGAGACATAGTTTCTGTCTTCAGTATTTTCTACCTTCAACATGGTGTTATCTCTTCTCCCCACTCTCAGAAGCTGTAGAAAATTTAATGAAATAACAAGTGCTAASGGCTAAAAGTTGTGATACCCTATCCCCTTCTGATGAATGAGAAAGAGCAAAATCAATAATGAATATGGAAGTTCTTTCTTTGTTCTCATTCCTAGATTCCTGTAGGCTGGTATCCTTCCACATTCTAGGTGATATGATGCATAATTTCAGACATTACTATATAATTAGTTTTCATATTTGCATTTCAGAAGAATTATATAAATTGAAATATGTTCAAACACAGCATTATACTACATGGTAAATGTGTGTTGCAGATAGAATTTTTTTGTTTTCCTACTCATATTAAAAAGAWTATCAAAATTAAAGTTGACTATCAAAGAAAGCAGGAGATTCAACCACATAGGTCCTTTAAAAGCATTTCCAAGTAAAAGTCTGACTATTTGGCTTGTATTTTATTTTTTTATTTTACCTGTAAAATTTTCCAGCAGCTTATTTTGAGYAATTTTTGATTATTCTCAAAAATTTTTGTTCTGTTCTTAAAACATAAAAAACTTCATGAAGATCTAAAGAATTATACACTTTCTAAGSCTAAAATGAGTATGTTTAGATTTATAAAACAGAGTTCTAGGTGTGTTCACAGAATAGGTGTAATATTAACACAAAAAAACCCAAGTATTAGGAAGGAAGAATAGACTTAAGTCACAAAGAAAATATAGTGGATGAAAATACAGAATTTAGATAACATAACAGCAATAATTATGTTCTAAACAAGAAATATCCACTATCAGAATAATCTTCTGTTTCCCACCTGACATCATTTCTAGCATGATTTCACCTGAGGAACATGAGAGTATGTTCAATAATATTTGATGAGAAAATAGCCAAGAAAAGAGAGATTTAATGATGATTCATGAGAAAACGATGAAATTAATTTAAAAAACCAAAACAAYTTCTAAACAAGCTGTTAACTTGACAATGCAGTGGGTGCACATGTATCAAAGTAACATGAAACTGGAAAAAAAACATGCGCTAAAATTTCCTTTTCTTTGTCTAGTTACTCTTAAATAAAAATGCAGATAACTTTGTGTCAGGGAGAGGTCACAAGATAATTCTGGTTATTTTCCCTCTTATTGAATGTCTTTAACATTTTGTTCTTACCAATAATTCAAACTTCAGAGGAAAGACATTAAATAACCCCATACCACTTTTTTTTTTTTTTTTGGGGGGGGGGGTTTATATTTTTAGCCATTTTCCAATAAACTGGAACTGGTGATTGTAGTCTTTTCAGAAATAAAAGGTACTTTTTATGACTCACTGGCCAGGTAAGTTTAGCATGTATAAAATTCCATCAGTTTTGAATTGAATCCCTTGCAGCCCCAGTGAGCTGAGCAAAGCCTGGCAAGACTAACATATTAATCTCCAGAGGAAACAGAGATCACTCAGTATCTCTGGTCTGCAGCCAAGCTCAGGTGTAGAGTAGAATACATTCCGCAAGCTAGCAGGCTTCTTAGCATGCATGGGAACCYGTGTGCCACACAGAGGCATCAACTAGATTTTGTGGTATATCAGGATGATGAAACATAAGGATTGAGTTTTCATACTATTAATAATTGCCATATTATGCATTATTTCGTGGTTCGGTGGAAGTGAGTAGAGTGAGTGAGGCTTATAGAGAAGGCACAGGCATCTAAATGTAATGCATAAACCAAATTTTCYGGTGACATGACACCAGATTTGTTTCATACAATTCATTGTGGTATAAGGTATTTATCAACTGTTTCAGAAAAAAAATCTACAGAAACTTCAATTACTATTTATTTCAGAGATGAAAACAGAAAAAAGYGATCACAAAATGAGACAAAATGAAATAAACAGGATCAAATCTTAGCAACAAAAATTCTTGCGTCATTACCTAACACATTTTCATCAGTAAATCAAATTACTTATAATCAGGACCCTTGAACTCAGATTTATGTGCCATTATGATTTTTAACTCACATTCTGCTGCCAACACAGACTGCATATTAATTTCCACAAAAACTGTGCTCAGCATTGTAATTTGCAATTTATGGAGATCATAAGACAACATCTTAGCACTGTTTACTATACATTCACTACATATTGAACAAATAATGTGTTTAAGAGAATTTTACTCTTCCCTCAAGAATTTTCAGTTTAAGAACTTAGCAATCCTCAGTTCCTAATTTTCCCATTTGGCTTTTCTGACAGATTCTGCACTCCCTTAGGGAGCAACATATTTTGCACAGTGGATGGGAAAAGGAGGTGCCAAAGATTGGCCTCTGATTAGAGAGAGCACAGAGAAAAATAATGTCTACAGGTCTAGATACTGCTGTGGCCAACACAGAATGTTAAATAATGTATTATGAACCTAATTATATTTAAAGATAGATGTATTTTTTATAGATGCGTGCATATGTATTTTACTTTCTTCTTCTGCCTGATACCCTAGGTATGTTACATAAAGTTGGCAGGACCAGCTCCACTTGTTTATTGTATTTAACTGGAAATATTTTATTCAGAAAAGGAAAAAGAAAAAAAAGATTTTTTTCCCTATAATAATCCAGCATAAGTGTACTTACATAAGATGTAATCCTTTCTCAGAAAGATGTTTTTCAACAAAAACTCAGATAGTCACATTGCTGAGAGGCTACAGATCACAGTGACAGACATCAGCCTCATAAATTTCATTCGTTTATGAATGTTAAGGGTTTACAATGGTCACAAGTGCCTCTTTGTTTTCAAGTCAAGAGCAAAATTCAATTATTGATCATACTTGGTTGTCTGGAATGTTAACAGAAGACTGTGTTCTTCTTTAAATGGCTAATGGTAACTTACTTGTGTTTGCAAGGGGAGAGATTATAATGGTTAAATATTCCTCAAGGAATTACTGGAACTCTGGAGCTTTAGAAAATGTTGTCATAGTATCATAGAATGTTTCGGGTTGAAAAGGACCTTAAGGATCACCTTGTTCCAAGCTCCTTAGTGTGGGTAGGGACATGGCTCACTAGACCAGGTTGCTCAGAGCTCCATCCAGCCTGGCCGTAAACTCTTCTAGGGGTGGGCCATCCAAAACTCCTCAGGGCTGCCTGTTCTGGTGTCTCATCACCTTCACAGTAAAGATATATATATTTTTTTTCTCCGAATGTCTAATCTAAACCTASTCTCTTTTAGTAGAATTAAGCCATTTCCCCTCATTCTGTCACTACATATTGTAAATAATGTCTCCCCATCTTTCTTGTAGGCTCCCTTCAGGTACTGGAAGGCTGCAACTAGGCCACTTTAAGTGTTCTCTTTTCCTGGCTTAACCAATCAAATTATCCCAATTCTCTTCATACAGAAACTGCTCCATCCCTCTAATGAACTTGGTAGCCCTCCTTTGAACCCATTCCAACAGGTCTTTATTATCACCATGAATTTTTGAGGAAAATTTTATTTGTCATAGAAAAACACCATTCTGAAGATGATAGCTCTATAAAAACCAGGTTTGTATTACACCAGAATGAGCTTTGCAGTCACAGYAATTTTGATCTGGTGCAAAAAATATGGGCTTCTTCTCAACAGTCTATAGGAATTTCTGAGGAGTACCAAACCCTGATCACTGCAGACTACGGAATGTCTAATACACCAAATGAGTGACAATAGTTGTACACCCATAAATATGTTTTCAAAAACCGTGCATTATATAGCAGTGCTTTCAGAAAATACTGGCTAGAAACCTGGTMAAATTATTTTAGTATCTACTGCACAAGCATCTAGATGGTGTTTCAATTCCTTTACAATTTTGAAATGCATGGTTGGACTATCTCATATATTCTCCAAATGCTAGTGACAAACAATAATATTGTAGCTTATAAGTGGTATTTTTAAGTYCTCTCCTCATAGAAGAACAAATTTAAAATTTTACTACTTTTTTTTGCTCTTATTTAATTTTTATGTTATTTTATTTTCAGACAGTTATTTAATTCTGAAATTAAGAAAGTACTGCCAAATTCGGAATCTAAGTGAAAAATATAGTCTTAACCTAAAATGTGGCAGGTTATTCCCATTTCCTTGTAATTTTCTCTTCTGCCAGTGCTGATGCCTTCCCTTGAACATTAAATTAGGGTAATTATCATTACAAGCATGTTTGGTTTATACCTTTACATTTCCAAGAGAAGAAACAAGTGTATTTATTTACATTAATAATAATACATACAAGCACATAACAAGTGTATTTATTTACATTACCTGAAGAAGAGAATTCTAATTGTTTATGAAACCTTGTAAGAAAGTCAGAAATGGTCGTCCTCAATCTAACCTTGCAGTACTACATATATTTCATTAAAAAGCTGAGTATTTATTATATCTCAGAAGGTAATTGTTGAAATATTGAAGCAAGCTGTAGAGGTTTCTGGTAGAGCAACAAAAATATGCATTCTGGACTTTACACTAATTAGTAAGTATACATGGAAGAAAAGTAGTTACTGCAGATAAAGTGTTTCAGAGATGAACTTTTCAACTGGCACAGTATCCATTAGAACAGGTCACAATAAAGASAATAACCTCGAMTCCTGTGTCTATTTCTGGGCYCCTCACTACAGGAAAGACATTGAGGTGCTGGTGTATGTCCAGAGAAAGGCAAGATGGTCAGGGTGCTGGAGCACAAATCTTGTGAGGACCAGCTGACAGAGCTGGGGGTGTTAAAAGCCTGAAAAAAAAAAAAAGAAAAAAAAAGAGGATTTAAAAAGGATCTTCTCACCCTACAACAACCTGAAAGGACGTTGTAACAAGGTCAGTATCTTCTGCCAAGTAACAAGAATCAAATTGGGAAGGAATGGCCTCAAGTTGTACCAGGGGAGGTTTAGATTGATATCAGGAAAAACATTGTTTGCAAAAAGGGCTGTCAAGCATTGGCACAGGTTTTCAGGGAAGTGGTGGAGTCATCATACCTGGAAGAGCTCAAAAAATATGTGAGTATGGTGCTCAGGGACATGGCTTAGTGGTGAACATGGTGGTGCTGGGTTAATGGTTGGAACTGATAATCTTCCAGGTGTTTTTYAGCCTAAATAATTCTATGATTTTACAGTTACTATAACTTGTTTGGCTCAAAAGAAACTATGATTTCTTTTGTGTTTTCTGAAAAGTATCCCAAGTACATTATCGGTGTCAAGGCACCATGAGGGCCATTTGCTCCCTGGTRCTGGAGCTTCAGAGGTGTTGGATCAAGCTTAGCCCTGTCAGAGAAGGACCCACCCACCAAGGTCTATCCCAGGACCCATCAGCCAGGGTCCAGCCCTGTTGGGGTTTGTTATTTCCTGATTGTATTGGTCTGTTCCCAGTTACCCCCTTTCTACTGTTTGTATTTGGTTTCTCCTGGTCTGCCTCCCTGATGCAATACCCTAGGGGTGTTGCATCAACCCTTGTTTGTCCCTCCCTAAGCCCATGTCAGTCTCCCCTGTGCCCTCCCCTGGCACCTGCCTGTCTTCCCTGAGCCTGTCCCCTTGTTCCAGAAAGTTCTTCCAGCCCATGTCAGTCTCCCTTGTGCCCTCCCCTGGCACCTGCCTGTCTTCCCTAGCCCTTGCCCCCTGTTCTGGAAAGTTCTGCTGGTTCCCCTGGGTGATTTGCTGTTTCAAGTTTGTCCCTCCCCCAGGGTTCTCCCTATTGCTCCCAGTTACTGTCTATCCAAGTTGTTACCTCACCCCTACCCTTCCCGATTGGTTGATTGTTCCTCCCCCGGTTAAAAGCTGTAGCACACCCCTAAGAGGGGCTCCTTCTGGGCTGTTCCTTTTGGGGTGAGTTGGCATTCTGGATCCAATAAACCCTGAGAACCTGAACCCCCAGAAGAGTCAGCCTCTTTTATCCAGCGCAAGCAGGGAGGTTTTCCTCATTGCAGCACCCACAGGGTTGGTGATMGGCTTCAGCCCACCAATCGTTGCAGGGTCGCCTCAGGGCTAAAACAGCCCCTGGAAGAGAGGGACCACCTGCACAGCCCTACCCAGCAGCAGGACAATTGTTAGGCAATGTGGCAGTCCCAGCTCTGGGCACTTGGTACAACCCAGAGGATGAGGATGGGTTAAGGTGGAGCTGGGATATGCACCTGCAAGAGGGCCTGGCTCAACTGGGCAGGGCAGGGATGAGGGAARCTGGAGACCAGCCCTGCTGTGACATCATTTACTGATGTTCTGGGGGCTGACATGGGGCCCTGGGCTTTGGGCAGGGTGCAGGGGAATGCAGGAGGTTGTGGAGGGGCAGCCAGGCCTGGTGGCTTCTCCAGGGCCTTGACAAAGAAAATTCTGTGATAAACTCTGGCTTTCATTTCCTCAAGGAAACACAAGTGACCTTTTTACATTTTAAAAAGCTGGGGCTTTTGAAAAATGAAGTTTAAGAATATTAGTTTTCCCAAGTTACCTAACTTAAAATAATGATCTATTCTAACTCCATATCCTATTATGATCAGATTTTATGTTTATTAAGAGTAGCTTCAATGCAAGTACAGTAATCAGTTCTTTTTAAACAGTGTTTGCATTTCTCCATTTCAGGTTTGAGGAGAGAGATGATGTTGTCAGGAGACAGAAAATTTCCATTGGTGACAAATTTAATGCAGCCTCTGAAACATTTTGATATAAATGCAAATTATCTCATATTAAGAATGACAAATAACGTATCTTTTTTTTTTGCTGTGTTTTCCATAGTGCCATACATTGTGTTTTGCTGGAAGGTGCAACTCAGCCAGAGRGAGAGAGGTCATGTGCTTGTGCACTACTGGCTGTCATATATTGTATCAATACACTGTCCTTGATAATGAGTGGAGCAGCAGTCCTCTCCTGAGAGGAAGAAGTRGAATAGGAGGACTCAAAAGTCTCCACACAAATGTATATTCCCAGGAAAGGAAGGAGACACACTATAAAGAGCCAGATATGATACACAGGTAGTTTCTARAGGTCTCCAGTGCACTGCTTGGAATTATTCATTACTCAGCAAGACACTAAACGTTGCTGTACTTAGAGCAAGAGTGAGGTGARGGGAAAGACCTACCTCTGAGATTAAACAGTGAGCAGTGAGGACTTCTAATACTGTTTTCATTTTGATTTGATCTGACCAAGTTGATCTGAGCTTCTGTTCCACAGAATTCATTGTATTGTAGTTTATCCTTCAATAAAACATAATGTCAGCAGTCCAGATCCTTTCAATATTTTTAGTRTCATCACTTTAAACAAAATATATTGATATACACGGTTGAATTTCACAGTCAGGATTCCTGGATTTTGTCTATGCATCCMAAAAGGAATGCTATGGAACCTTTTGAAGGTATGATTGATTATGTTAAGTATRAATCAATGAGACAATCTTTTGTCCCACAGTCAGAAAGCTGAGATTTATTAGTATCCTTCTTGGCTCAATTATTGTTTTTATATGTATAAATTAAATCCTGCATCAGTATTTTTCAGAATACATTATTTAAATACAAGGTAATAGTACCCATGGATAAATCTGCCTGAGGACATCACCAGATTACAAACACTTAAATTTAATATTAAAACTTTAGTAGGGTTTTCTACCTTATAATTAATTAAAAATAAAATATAACCAAGGAGAAGAATGAGAAAGAAAGAGAGAGCAATTAAGCAAAAATGCTGTTATGACATACTATCAAAACAGAATTCCTCACAAGTTCATTTTCTTGAACATATGCTTTTTCAAAATGTATTAGAATTGTTAGGTAATATTCCAAATTTGCTTCACTATATTCATGTAAAATGTTCCATAACTTTTAACAGGAAGTAATCAGAAGTTGTATAACTTATTTCTTTTTAGATAATGGAATGAAGAAGCGCTTGCAGGTTGTGTAGACCTCTCAGGAACAATGTTAATAAATGTAAAAAAGGTTAAATATCTGGCAGAACAGGGACTTGCAATTAAGTGTTACAAATTATGTTTAAAATAACATTTGTTCTACATCTAATGTGAGCCAAGAGACTCACTAAAAATTGCTTTCTAGATTATACTCTATTCCCAGAAAATTAAAATAATAATCTTCCCCTTGAGTGTTGAGGGGAACTGTATTGAAGATACAATTTCTTAACATCTCTTTTTGATTTTTTTCCTTTTAATATTACAATTTGTGATTACTAGACAGAAGCACAAATTTTCAAGCTACTGGGGAAACTCATTCATTCCAGACATCTATTATATGATGATTTATCTAAGTATGGAAGTGAATAAATACCAGAGACATTGGCACCACTTTTTTTAACCAACCATCAAGATAATCATAAATGAAGCCTGGGCACAAAATTCTTCACCTGGAAATTCCAAGTAGATCAGTTAATGAATGATGGATATAAACTGCTAATTGGTTACTGCTGAATTGTCTTGACTTTGTTTTATACTTAGGTGTGCCAGGCCAAACAGCAAGATGATTCCRTAATTACATGTGCTTTCAGTAGCATTTGTATTTCATTAAAGGTGACATTACTGCCCAAGTTCCAAAACAGATTTGCTTCCTTTATGAAACTTACTTTATATGCTGGTGTATTGAGTTTGCATGTCCTGCCTTTTGGTAACAGGGAGACTACAAGGGTGGCTTCTGTGAGAAGCTACTAGAAGYTTCCTCAGTGCCCAGCAGAGGCTGGCTTCAAAGACAGATGTGCTAATTAGGCTCCAGAGACTGGACCCATTAGAAATTGTGGTAATGCCTTTGTAATAGCACAGAAGAAATTAAAGCAAAAAATTGTTGTGCAGTTGTAATTGTGACTGAGAAAAGAACAACCATGCAGGCRCAAAGGTCAGTGGAAAAAGTGTGAGAGGAGGTGCTCCAGGCACTGGAGTGGATATTCCTCTGCAGCTCATGGTGCAGCCCATGGTGAAGCAGCTGTACCCCTGCAGGTCATGGGGGTCCACGGGCATACAGAGATCCACCGACAGCCTATGGAGAAGGAGCCAATGTTGGAGCAGTTGGATGCCTGAAGGAGGTTGTGAGCCTATAGGAGACAGTGGAGAGAGGAGCCTTGCTCCCCTGCTGGAGCAGCCTGTCCTTGAAAGACTGCACCCCATAGAAGAGCAATCCATGCTGCAGCAGTTAGTGGAGAGCTGTAGTTCATGAGATGGAATCACTTTGGTGACATTAACRGARAACTGTCTTCCATGGGAGGGATGCAATGGTGTGGCGGGGAATGGCTTGTCTCCCTGAGCAGGAGGAGAMACAGGTGAYGAACTGACCATAACCCTAATCCCTGTCTCCCTGTGCCAATGAGGGAGGAGATAGAGCTGGGAAAGAGGGAGGGGTGGGGAGTTTTTAAGGGCTTATTTTACTTCTCATTATCCTGCTCCTATTATGTTAGTAATAAATTCAGTTCATATCTCTAAAATGAGTCCGTTTTGCCTGTGACAATATTTGATGAGTGGATGCTTCCAGTCCTTATCTCAACTTGTTTCTTTTCTTTTTCTTTCTTTTTTCTTTCTTTTTTTTTAGTGCCTGATTTTTATTGAAACTTAATGGCTGTTTTGAAATATTTATTCCTAGATGGTYATACTGTTTACATTAACACTAAGTGGCCCTAACGTGAGTATTTAATGGAAGTGGTTGAAGACTAGATAACTMTTGATATTCTAGCCACTGTAAATCTATGACCTTCCTAAATTAAACATGCTATTAAGTTTCTTTTAATTTTTTTTTTTTGTATTCTCAACACGCATTAACTGACCTGAAGTTTYAAGACATCATAGCTGATATAACCCTATAGCATGAATTTTGCTCTGAATTCCTGTACAAGATAGTACCTTTTGCTTTGGCCAAGACATTGTAAGAAGTATGACAGGCTTCTGAACTTCCTGTTAGAGAATTTGAACCAAAAKTCAGTAGAAGTGGGAAATTTATTTTAGTTTCTTTTTTTCCTTAGAAGCTATGTAAGTTAATAATGAATTGCCAGAGAGAGGATTGATCTGTRTTTGGCCTCAAAATATGTTTATTTAAAGGACGTCGGACCATTCTTGTAATGTCAGATAACCAGATATGCTATGAAGAGGTGCTATGAATTTCCACTTAGAGAACCTGAGAATCTTCCTGAATGATTGTAAYACAAGGTTTATATTAAATCCCCTCTCAGTCCATTGTGAGCTCTGCATGTCCTTCCTGCACACATCTTTTCAGCCACAACGACTCTTGGGGCATCCAGCCATATTCTAGCAGACTATTGGTAAGATGCTTTATTTTGTACTGTTTTCCTCTTTTCTCTCTTCCTTTTTAATCCTTCAGATTTAGATGGAGAAAAAGTGCTGTTGCAAATGGAAGTAGGCACTGAGTCAAGAAGTGTCTATGATGATCTCTCTAAATTCCTCAAACAGCTGGARTTCAGCCTAGAGGTTTCAGCTCGTCTTTGTTCAAAAGGTGTTTTCTTTACATCTGTGAAGAAGTGTGCATTATCTATAAAATATCCTGCAKTTCTATGAATGCATGAAGTAATCCATCCCATTTTACTGCCTTTTTTTTTCAATGTCTTTTTTTCAATATCTTCTTCTTAAACTAATAAAAAAGAGCTTTTGTGGAAAGAGAAATTTCTTTAAAGCAAAATTAAAATCAAAATACTRTTTCTTTTGTTATAGTACTTACTATAGCAACTATTAGAACAGTYATTACAAACACTTTAATACCACAAAAGCAGGAAATTCTCTCTAACCCTTGACCTGAGCTCTTCAACATGAGATTTCTGAGTTAAGCACATATATGCCTTCATTSTCTTATCTAAAACTGATTCTTCTTCCCCATGCCTCTATCCTGACATTRCCCTTCAACTCTTTGCCACAAAAGAAAAGCTGTGAAAATGAGAAAAAATTACATACCACTGTGGTGATGAGTGCTTTAATAATTGAGTTGTTATGTAAATGTCATACCACTTTTATGATGTCCTGCAGGTGTTCAGAGTTCCTTTGCACCTGAGAGTAAGGTGCCAAGTTATTAATTGATGATGGGAAGAAGCACCACACAGCATCAATAAAACAGACAAGTAGGTTTGAAGACATATTCAGTGTCTCTMTTAGCCACCTCTCTGCTGCTTCTGACTCATCTTGCCGTTATAATTCTCTTGCATTGATGTCAGGTCATAGAATTGCTAAAGAACAAGGAAAAWTTTAATTTAAATTCCTTCTTGCAAATTTTTGAATGCCCAAGTATTCCTGGTTTAGGGCAAATCTGGGAGGAAGCTTCCTAAATGGAAGTCCCTCTAGGAAGCAAACTGAAACGGCCCCTCCCCCCTCAGGGAAAAATCTCCTTAGAGATGAGTGGAAAATAACTATTTATTTAACAAACAAAGTATTTGCAAACATAGAAATAAATAATATGAAACAATAAAACCTGGCAAAATGGAGAAAGTCCTTGCTGTGGGAGCTCAGCTCACTCAGCCTGTTATCAGTCCCTCTGGCACTGGAAAATGCCGGCCTGGGCCCAGTGGCCCATTGGTGTGGACTCCCGGTGCTCTTGCTCTCGTGGGTCTTTCAGTCCAAGAGCAGGTTTAAACAGTCCCAAGAAAGAGGAAAAAAAACAGTCCAGGGAACTTCTCTGCCCTAGCTAGCTAACTAACTAAAAGCAAAGGAGATCTCTGACCCGCCACCTGTCCGTGCTTCAGATGAACAGTCCAGGAGCTGGAATGTGGAGGAGGATCTGCTTTTCTGAAAACAAACTCCGCGCTTCTCTTTTCTCCCCCTTCGATCTCAGAACCAGTCTTAAAGCTACAGAACACAACATCTAACAGACAGAACAGACAATTTGGGGATGCAAGCATCATAAAATCACCTATACATATGTATATGTGTATATGTATGTAAATAAATATATAAAAATAATGTAATTCTCTTATTTGGAGAAAAAATTTTAATAGGATATGTCAGATAGAAACGTATTTTGCTATTTCCTTGTTTTCATGCTAACTTGCCTTCAAGTTAAAAATGAGAATACAAATTTCACTCTCTGGATTTTGATATCTAAATCTATGTTTGAGGTCCTAATMTGTCTACCTATACATTCCATAAAGATGTGGTTAATGTACTTACTGGAGTCAGRGGCATGATTCTTCTTATTCTAATGTTGATATCTAAGCCAATCTAAATGAACCATAACCCAAAAAGTTACTCTACTTTTTTGTTTTTTTTTTTTCTTTCCCATAAAGCAAGTCAGCTTACTGTGGTTCTCATTTCCTGAYATCTATTTTGTGATAATATAAAGTTGGATTACTGTAATCACACTCACAATATTTGAATAGTAAGCTTGCATTAATTTAACCATGCTTCTGATTTTTTCCAATCACTGTTTGGTAGTATTCCTTTCTAATTTTTCACTTCATTATGAATKAGATAGGGAGAAGATTAATGTACCAAAAATGAGAGTAATCAAAGCTGTAGATGACAGGGAAATATGTGTCAATTTGTCATAKGGCCTACTTAATAATAAGCAAATTATTTTCAGGTGACTAAATTGTAAGCTTTAAGAAGGAGATTCTTAGTGCTAGAAACTTGTAAAAAGATGCTAAAAAATAAAAAAAGGGGAGACAGAGAAAACAATCCTTTCCAGAGAAAACAATCCTTTAAAGCTGTCAGCACAAGCCAAAAAAGGAAAGCATTGCAGGTATATAAACATGTCAGTAGAAACCTTGGAGATATTTTCTCATTTGGGGTTCTGTCTAGTAAGAATTGGAGTTCCACRTGGTGAACACCCACACAGCCAATGTGATACTTTTTCCGTGACTTGCATGAAAGATTCTTCTACTGAAGAAAAAAATCCAGTTAAATCAAYTCATAGAACTTTTATTACTACACATTTCTTACTGTACACTTAATTAAACTTTCTAAATCAAGCACTGCTTAACTTTCACTGGTATCATTCTTTTCAAGATAATGGGTAAAAGTATGGTTCAAGCAGAACATAGTAAACCTGAAGGGTCTCAGTTAAACTTTATCTTTAAACTATATATATATATATATATAT
>CADDXX010000079.1:396028-462562 GCA_902810485.1 Alauda arvensis | reverse complement strand
TGGAAGAATGTATGTTGATCTTTATGATCATATGTCCCACTGTGTAGTATTGCTAACATTTATATTTCATAAGCACAATTTTTGCAGAGAAGAATGACACCTTTATTTACAGTCTTCCAAAGAGAMTGATTGTGCTTCTGTCAGCCTTTTAAGTCAATTTGCTTCTCTGCATATTTCATGAAGGTGTTTTTTTTTCCAATGGATTTCCTTTCTCTATTTTGAAATTGATTTAGAAAGGTTAAATGGTGCCTGACTTATTGAAAAGAGGGCTATGTAGCTAATTTCAATGTAATCAAATAATTACGAGAATTTCAGACATGCCCAGTATCTGCCTTCAAATTACACTGAAATTCCAGAAAGAATTAGGTGGTTTAGAAAAGGTACAAAATTACTGAGAATTTTCAAATATCAGATTTTAAGGATCTTTAATTCCTAAATGAAATCTGTGAAATATACTTTACCAAGTCAGTACTGCACTAATGTAACTTCATTCATATGTGTCTATTTCAAATAATCTCCCTTTATCCAGCACTGTTGAAAACATTTCAGTTTACCCATCCTTCAAACAGAGAAATACATTGGAAAAACWGGAAGGTTAAAAATAATCCATAGTTAATAACTGTAGTTATTAGATATCCTACATAGTCATAAAGTCCAGAGAGCTAAGAAATTCATGAATGCATTGGTCAATCTAAATTTTCATTAATTAATTAATTTTGTGACTCTAAATGTTGTCRAAATGGAATTCATCTTCATAACAACTTTTCACATTTAGAACCTCTCCCCTGAGACAGATGTTTAATCAGTAAAAGATGATAAACCTGTAGCTTATGAGGATTGTTCCTTAGAGCCAGTGTGGGTTAAGTGTYATGTTTTCAGGAACTGGGTACATCATGAAAATGTATTCCATCTGCATTCGGGCATCTGTTCTCCTGGAAACACAAAGAATGACAGGAAGAGGCAGGAGAAGAGGAAGATGTGTAAGGCTATGACAGGGCAAGGCAAAGCAGGGAGGGGAAGGGAAGGGAAAGGAAGGGAAACAAAAGGGAAATGAAGAGGAGGGTAAAAGTAGGGAAGAGAAGGGGAAAAAAGAAGAAAAAGAAAGCAGAAATAAAGAAACAGAACAGAAAAAATTAAAATGAGAGGAAAGAGGGAAAAAAGATTAAAATGGTGACAAGAAAAAAGGGGAATAGGGAAAAAGGGAAAATTAAGGATGAAGGCAAAACAAAAAAAGAAAACCTGAAAAATTTAAAAAGAAAGAAATAAGGAAAAAATAAAAGAAAAAAAGGAAGGGACTGCTCTGAGATTTCTAGAATGTATCTGGAACAYGGCCAAACCATGCAAAGATTATAGACACAGCTTTTAACATCTCTGTTCTAGTCTTTTCTTTCAGCCCTTTTCTCCCAGCAAATCATGACAGGAGAATAAACCTGAGTCAACATTTGCAATTACTTCATTAATGAATAAACAGGTTACACAGTAGACTACATTAGGAACTAAAGACTCTTGCTTGATTTGACTGTCTATGACTTTGAATCTCTTCCTYTGTCATAGTTGTCTCCACTGCTCTA
The DNA here is from genome assembly GCA_902810485.1 of Alauda arvensis. Classification (NCBI taxonomy): domain Eukaryota; kingdom Metazoa; phylum Chordata; class Aves; order Passeriformes; family Alaudidae; genus Alauda; species Alauda arvensis. The sequence continues at coordinate 460,991 of CADDXX010000079.1, read as the reverse complement.
TAAAGTTGTTTTGCTTTATTTTTGTGTCTAACACATCTAACAAAAAACAAACCAAAACAAACCAAAAAACCAAAAAAACAAACAAAAAAACTGCAGTCTATTAAAAATCAAAGCATTAAATTATTACATTGTCTGCCTTTATCATTCTGATAAATATGAGCATTGTGTTTTGATTCCATGGAAGTATATTCTTTATTTTTYTCTTAAATAAACCTCTGAGGTCCTAATATTTTCTTTGCAGAATCTCTTTATTTTCAGATATTAGGCAATCTATCTCTACTTTTAAAGTTGAAATACATGTAGAAGGAAATAATGACTTACTAAACTAGACAAAGTTAAAGACATTAGTGTCTGGTTCTATTTTCAGTTAAATATAAAACTAATTTTTTGTTTAACTTTCTTAGCCCTYATCTGAAGTAATTAATTTATACTTTACTTTTATTACTTTTTATTAATAACAAATCAACATTTTCTTTTGATACATGAAAAATGTGCATATACTTTTTAATACCATCAAATCAGGAACAATACCCCAAAAAAGATTTAATTATTTATACCAATTCAAGACAGGAGTTACTTGTGATTACTCTGGTTTCCATAAAATTGTAAATCATTCAAGAACCAGGTTAAACGTAATCGTTTCATGAAAAAATATGGCTACTTGGCATTTTCTACTACAAATCCTTGGTAATATTGATCAGAGCTTTTGGGCTATATTTTTACTGTTTGCTTTACTTAATGCTCAAATAGAAGTTTAATTACTTCCTCTAATGTTTTTGTGTTCTTGTTAAGAAAATTTCATTAGCAACTAATAAAAAATCTTAAATGACTGATGAATGAATTTGAAACAATAAAGTGGGGTGATGTGGACAGAAAGGTACCAGATTTGTTTGTTTGTTTGTGGGTTTTTTGGGTTTGGGGGTTTTGGGGTTTTTTTTGTTTGTTTGTTTGTTTGTTTGTTTGTTTGTTGTTTGGTTGATTGGTTGGTTGGTTGGGTTTTTTTGTAAAGCAATGAGAATATACATATATGAAACTTTCAGGTAATTATCTTCTTTCTTTGCTCTCTCTCCTCTTGTGTTCTGATCAAGCTGTAAAACAACACTTATACTGTAAAAAAAAAATCTTTCCTTCTGTTTTCATTCATTATTTTTCATGGTCTCTGTCATGATTTTGGTTCTCATCAATAAGTGATATCTGAGATCGTGCATGGACACTGCTCATCCAAATCCATTCTCATTGGGGAATGTGGCAGAGTCCATAGTTAAGGTTCAGTTCATCATGCTCAATCCTGGAACATTAGTTCAGGAAGTTATATTTTCCAAAGCTCCCTGAGGTCATGCCCCAGTCAGGTCAGTGGCACTCTTAATGCACATCATTTTGATGTGTTGTAACAGAGCCCACACAATTTTTCAGTACTTTGACCTGAAAATAAGAAAGGTTGTGAAAAGGCCACTTACTAGCAACAGGGCTCAGGTGCTGTCCAGGGCTGTGTGCTGTCCAGCATTAAAATCATCAGTGTTTACTCACCCTTGGGGCCAGACTGCAGTGTCTATTATATCTCTGTAAGAGGCATAAGTGGAGCAGCTGTCATGGAGCTCAGCAAAACTTCACTGATGCTTCTTCTCTAGCAAAGTCATTTTGATAGCACGCTCATCATCTTCTTACTAGTAAGCAGGTTGTAGAGTGTGCGTGGGAAGGAGAAAAGGACAGACTCAAATGAGAGGGGCCAAGAAGCAGAGAGATGCTGACAGTGTTAAAATARGAATAAAAGGAGCAGAAGCACAGAAAGAGCAGAACAGAAAAGAGAACCACAGAGAAGGTCTGCTAGAGCTGCTCTTTGAACAGAGAAAATATTATGAAATACTAAATACACTGAAAACTTGGACCATAGGCATGTCAAGTCGGATCACCCTAAGCTAATAGATMTTTAAATATTCTTGCATTAAGCTCCTTTATCTCAGTCAGATGTAATTGTATTATCCTTCCTATGAGTGATGTTGTGTCTGCAAAATAACGTTTCTCAGTTACTCTGATACCACAGTKATGTGTATAATGAAGAAATGCCCTATAATATAAGTAAATATTTTTTAATTCAGTGTTCAGTTGAAATTATGTCCTGTACATAAGGTGTGGACAATATTCTGAATGATGAAGTTTAAAAATATTTGGTTGACTGGCTAACTAGCTTTTCTTTGCATGGACTTCCTTCTTTTCCATTGTAAGAATTTTCTCAAGAAAAATAAATTAAATTGCTATATAATTAGAGTTTGTATCAAAAGGCATATGTCACTCCACTAAAATTAAAGCTGTACAGGAAATTTAATCTGGTTATACTTKGTGTTCGAGTATTTTTCTTTATACTGTTGTTAGAGGACTGTTTTTAGTACATTGTTCTGATTAACRCAGAGAAAAATACTGGTTTTTAAAAAATATTTGTACTTTTTATGTATAAGATATATCAATTCAACTGATCAAATATGGAGGAGGACATGACTGACATTAGCTGATCACATTACTATGCAATGCCCTCCCCTGTGGAGCAGAGGTCATGAATCTTTTCTTAGTTCATGAATCTTTTCTTAGTTCACTTGATGAGCCAGGTGCTCAGAAACTGCAGACAAAGCATTTCTACTCTCTGCAATCCTTAGAAGGGATGCATACAGCTTAGAAAGATCTAAAAGAACATGTAGACTGCAGATTTTGTAGTGATGCAGAGAAAGAATGACTCTTTTGTAAATGTTATTCAAGAAAGCAAGCTACTTATTATGGGTTCAGTTCCAGTGATTAAGGTTTGTGCTAAATACTATCCTTACTCACAGTGTGCCTATTTACATGGTTAATTCCTTCTCTTTGGTTGTAAAAGAAAAAATAAGCCGCTCACTTAAAGAAAAAATGTACAACCATATACAGGAATAAAAAGAAATACAAAATCATGTGCAAGCTCATGACAGCAAAGTCTGTACTTTTTATGTGTGCTCTGCAACAAATAAAACAGACCCACAACCCTTGTTGTACTCTTGGGAAAAACATCAATATCATTGCTACAAAATTCTTGKCTTTTGATTACATTCTCAGGTTTTGTTGCAGTTCCTGTCCAACTGATAAGAATGACCAGAGCTCAATGAGAAAAASAAAATGTTTTTTGATTTGATCAGTTTTTCAGTCTCAGTCTTTTAAATTATCTTTACCTCCATGGGACAATGAATTCCACAACTTCATAACTATTTTGAGATTTGTGTGTGTGKTGTGAGGTTTTGCACTTCCTCTATATCCTATTTACTATTCAGAGCAATAGTGAGGCACCAGTTAACCATTTTTCCTGGTATTTGTCAAAATAATCTTTACAGGTATTGTGCCTCACATTGCAGACAGACAACAAGTTATAATAAAAGAAGTTAATTATGGTTTCTCTGTATCCATCATGACATAGCACTGTGTTGAACAGTCAGTAGAAATGATGTGTTAGGGAATTTTCAGCTAGGAAAGCGGGGGAGGGTGTAACAGACTGCTTATTCATGAAAGAAGTGCTTTGTCCAGCATGCTAAAAATGAGCTACTTGTTGGTGTGCAGAGCTGGAACAAGTCCAGAGTCTTCAGACCTCACATTTTCTTAGCTTTTCTTTTGAATCAGACACTGATTGGTATCTCTAACTGGTRCAAATATATCTGACATTATTCTTGCTTCAAAAAGAACAATAAGGAAWTATTAAGGAAGAAAAGCATTTTGAAACTCATTTACACAGACCAGGAGAAATCTCTTCATCCCAGTTGATTAGAGATGCTAAACCAAGATCAACAGGTTTTTGCCTGAATTAATGAAATAGTCTCATATTAAAACGAAGATTTATGGATAACGTCCATTAATAATTCCTCATAATGATTTTTTTGGTTTTTTTAATCTTTTTTTACTTCCAAATACATACTCTATTAAAGCAAATACCAACAGTGCATACTCTTGGTATTGCACTGTTAATTCTAAGAAGTTTTGGGGGCTTTTTCCCACCTTTCCTTTTATGTTGAGTGAAAGTTTCAGAACACTTTGAATTCCAACACATTTTATTATGGATTTTTAATTATTATTTTAAATTYATTATTGGAAAAAGGGCTTTCATAATTATTAATGAATACAGGTGAAGGAGGAACAGATTTTTATTCAAATAAAATTGTGAAGATAAAAAACCCTAACAACTTACAGTTTCAATTAAAAAGTTAGAATTTTTATGAAAAGTCAAGTTTGGCTTTTTCTGATTAAATTGTTCTGTTCCTTTAACCTAGAATGTCGTTTTTTTAAGAAAATATAATTTCCAATGGGAAAAACTAATCATAGATAACCTTTCCTAATTGAAAAACTTTGTTCTTCACAGAGAAGTACTTTCTTCTTATCATATTTATTATTATTAACATGTTTTCCAACAGTCCCAACMGTCTCCCTTTAATTTCCAAAATAAATCATTCAAGTAACTCTAAACATGAAYATATGCATTCTTGAAAATTCACCAAGTGGGTATGGGCTTATGAAAAAAGTATTAGCAAATTTACTTCTGCCCTTTTCTCTAAGYTTCAGTTTAGACCTTAACAAGAAAACAAATAAACAAAATCAAAATAAAATAAACTGAAATAACCTCTTAAAATATACCCAAGCTAACAAGCAAAAAAAACCCACAAGCCCACTGTGTTCTGAGCTTCCAAAAGACAAATGAAGAGTTAAGAAAATTCTCTTTTGGACCCCATAAATTATCTCTATAAATGCATCAAAATATTAAATACCTGTAAACCCCTAAAACTTTCCTTCAATTACTTCAGACATTGGAATTAAACATAGCACATTTCTGGTTATATTTCTAAGATTTAATGCTGTCCCAGTTCCTCTGTCTTTTGGACTAGTGGAGGCTTGGTGATTAGATCACAGGGCAATTCCTAAGCAGCTGAGATCCTTTAATGTGCTTAAATGAGCCATGAATATTCTTCAACACATTAAACAATCAATTTTATATAACATAAAGTGTAAGGCGCATGTTTGGGGTTTAAATTCCTTATCTAGACTAAAGAAACCCCAAATTATAATTTTTTTACCTCTCCAATATTCATTAAAATATAGATTATCATATTAAGAAAGACTAAATTATAYCTGGAATCTGGTATAAAAATCTCCACCAAATAACTATACTTTTATGTGCTGAATCATGAACTGAAAAAAAATCCTCTTAAATAAAATCTTTAAATGCTGTTACATTTTGACAGACACTGTATAGTCTCCCACCTTGAATAAATTTTGCCTAGATAAGTTCAAACATTGAATCATGTATATTTTCTTTTAGATAAAGTATAAAAAGTATAAAATAAAAACAATCAGAAAGTATATTTCTTTTATATCTGCCTTTTATGAGAAGGTGTCCTATCTAGCTGACCAACAGCACATCTCAGTCAGGCTTCTTTTTTTCCTTTCTTTAGCTTTTTATTCCAAATAATCCGGAAATGGGACTGGAAAAAAATTGAAAGTGGCATTTGACCRGGACCAGTGTAATGTTTAAGAGGATTGGCATGAGTAACGACTAAACCTTTAAAGCTGTTAAATTATTTTWTCCAAATTATAGAACCCAGAGCTTTATTCTGTGGTCTTTGGTGTAACCTCTCTTGATAGCGCCAGGAACACAAAATATTCAGCATATGATCTTTGTCTCATCACCTGCTGAATAGCCACTATATATCTGAGATGAAAAATCCATTTTAATCTCTTAATTTTTGTCCTAAAAAAAAAAAATCTATTGATACATTCCATTGAGATCTACTAAAATATATTTTTAGGTTTTGATCTGTGCAACCAATAACCCAAAAATTATTATTTGTCCCAATCATTAAATATAAGATATATACACCTGCAAAGAACATGGAACAATAGGTAGATACAGATAATAACCCTTTAAAAAATTATGGGTTTTTTTTTTAATAAATGCATGGGCCTGTAGCAAACTTGCAAATAGTACCACAAACATAAAAGACATAGCCAGATTTCAGAACCCTGCTGCTGGATGCATGACACTAAAGAAGAATGACCTAACCTACAAATGCAGGTAGCTAAATAAAAGACCCAATATTTTTATTTAGTTAGCAAACAAAATTCAGTGAGTAATATGGTATTTGCTAATAATCTGGTTTAAACATTGAAGTACAGATGCAAAATTCATACACCAGCTAAGATCTTTTCTAAATTTCACAGTAATTGCCATTGCAGTGACCTTGGTAAGCAGTGGATAGGACTTTGTGATAGGAGGCACTGACTGGGCTTTTGGGTTTTTCTCAAGACTGATACAGGATGGAAAGTGAATCCATAACAACATGTACTAAGAAGGTCACAATGTGTTTTTTGGTTGTTAGCATGCACCACAGAATTTCAGGTCACTTGAAAAAAGGTGCTGTCTGTGTGAGGCCTTTTCAAATAAGTATTTTATGATATCTTTTTTCTACACTGTGAAGAAAAAAACAAAAAAAAACCTAAAACAACAGAAAACCACCCAAATCCCCMAACACATAAAACCAGGAAAAATATAATAATCATAAAAATAATGTGTACAATGTTAATTTAGAAGAAGACTAACTAAGATTCATAATAATTTTCTTTTTTTTTTTTTTTTTGTTGTCATGTTCTCTTAGCTTTCATAAGATCTGTGAGTTCAGGACTTCGTAACCAAACAAACAATACAAAATTTAAAGCAAAAACAAACCCTGATCTGCAAACCTTAAGCTTTTATTGAAAACTTGTTTCCAACAAGAATTTTTACATAATCCAGTATGCAGTTCAACTAATTGCTGAAAACTGCYAGGGACCTATAGAATGTATATATTCCATATTCTTTACCTTGAGTTAACATGAAGAGAATTAATTTTTAAGGGAGGAGGTGAAAATACAGCTCATCAAGCCATTGGAATGCAAACTATTGAAACATCTATATAGKTTTGAATAAAACTGAACTCTGCAGAGGATTGAAATTACAGTGCAGAGTCTCCTTGCTGATGATTTCATGTTGTTCAGCAAACAGCATCAGAAGCCAAATCAAGAAAATGTAAGAATTAATTTGTGATAGAAAGTCTTATTTTTTCTGAGAGAGAAAAAAAAAAGCTGTAAATAAAAGTATAGAGTAAGAAGAAATTTGTTTTGGCTTCAGTAAAGGTGAATGAGGTTCTAATTTGCTTGTATAAAGCAAAACTTAAAAAAAAAAAAAAAGGTACCCAAACATTTAAAAGTTAAATTATGAAAGCAGTTTTGTTTCTATCCCCAGGGAGTAGGTGTCTGYAGAAATAGAAGTGACATCACAATCTTTTGTGTATGCATGTGTATAGGTGTGTGTGTGTGTATGGATGCTGAAGCATTTCTGAGATAACAAAAAACCTTCTGTGTGCTCCCATTGCCTGAAGTGGGTTTGAACAGGCAATGTGCTTCACTCCCTGAAGCATCAGATAACACTGATGGTAACAGTGCTAGAGTCTATAGCAGCAYAGAAAAAATGAAGTAGATGTAATCGTAGCAGACAATCAGTGGCCTGGTTTTGTTCTGTTGTTRCCAATAATTTGAACTCTTTGATGGAATACTGCTAAATTTATCTATTGCACTGCAATACTGATTTTACACATTCATAAAAAGGACTTAGTGCACTTGGTAGTTTATTGGGTTTTTGTTGKTTTTTTTTCTTTAAAGTATGCTTTTTATGTATTGATAAGTATATTGTCTAAAATGAGTAGTGAGTGAAATGATTGATATGGTTGAGTAATTCAGAAAGAGTTTGACATCTATTTAAAACTCTGATARAAGAAAGGGATACAAGATGAGCAATTGAAAGSATGACCCGAGATCAGCTGCCCTTTRAAATCTGGWTTTCAGGATGTAGTCTACTTACTGGATAGTGCTCTCATTGACATGCTTATAAACTTCCATATTAAAAGGTCAGAACTGATAAATTATCTCCTACTGAGTGTCTTAGCAGCTTAAAAATTAGCCRTATTATCTTTTTTTCCAGTTAAAACAGACTCTTGACTCCATTCATAATCAACATACCAATCATTCCCTTGCCAAATTAGTTTTATTGCAGTGATATGTCATAGTGACATAATCTGATCAGAACATCAGATTCAATTTCATCTTTATAATCGGAACCTTTAAGTAATGGTATTTAAGTATTTTTCACATCTGTAACCCAGTGGAATAGAAAAGGCTCAATTTGAGAGGATAGAAAGCACGAAAGCACTAATATGAACAGAAATAATATGTCMTCTTTGAAGGACAATTTAGTCTACTTCTGAATCCCATTGAAACTTTTCTGCTATATAGACATGACTTTTATGAGTTCAGTATCCCAGTGCACAAGATTTCTTCTCCCTCAGTCAYTCTGTTCTCTTCCCCTCAGCATTGCAGTTTTTCTCAAAAGAGCAGCTCTAACGAGGGAATCAAAATTTAGTGGTCACATTTACAGAAGTCTTCACTGTGCAAAGACCTGCCTGAAAAACTTGGCCATTCCAGTTAAGTACCTAATGAGAAGCTTCTGARTTGTCTTTGGAAAAATCTGTGTCATTGGTTCTAGAGAGTAACTTCTCTAGCAGGGAGTACTTATTTTTGAAGACTGGGTACAATTCATTCTATATTTGCCAGCTTTCTTCTTAGAGGCAGCAGACAAAGCATAATAGTCTAGCATTATGCTTAATAAGCCACTTTCATGCTGTGAACAAAGGGGTAGATGACATCAGAATTCTCTAAATTCTGCAAATTGCAATACATGCTCACATTTACTACTTAATTAGACTACAAGGATTATATGTATATAACTATTTTTTTTGTTTCCGGAGAAAAGGCTGTTTTTTTGCCAAATACATATACAAAAATATTTTAAAATATATATCTATTAACACACAYACATTTTAAAAATATTTTGTACTAAATAACCAGAAAGTTAACAAATAAATAACTAAGAAATAATTTAGTTTGGCCAATGAATAGAAAACATACATATTCAGATATCTATTTCAAACCTTTAATTTACAAGTCCTACAAGTAATCCTGCCTATTCCATATTACTGAAATTCAAAGTGATGCCTTGGGAAGGCTGACTTGAAACAGGGACTGGACAGAGMTAGGGAATAAASCAAATATTTWCTGAAAGGCCCCAGGATACCCCTGGGACAGCAGAACCTGACCAGGTGGACCCTGAATAGTGTCTGACCCTCCAATCACGAGGCCACACCCTCTTGTAAGTTTGGGTCCATTTGCATATTGGGGTTTAATTGTCCAATTACAACTCCAGGCTGTGAAGTCTCATCCCTCTTGTTTCTCTCTTCAGTCCATCGTTGTTGATGCTTTTGGGCCAGAAAGTTGTCCTTGGTTTCCAGCAGGAAAGGATTTGTTTTGTCTACCTACTACCTACTAGCACTTAATATGAAGCTTAAAACTACACCCGAAACAGCACAGAATCTGGAAAACTTAAAAGCTAAAACTAAAGGCATCAAAAGACAAAAATCAATGCTAGAGTTGGGAAAAAAAAAAATCATGGTTTACTGAAACATGCACCATTATGACGTGTAGGTGTGTCTATAGAGGTGACTAAGATTTACAGAGTAGAATAAAAACAATCGACATAACCTCCTAAAATCAGAGGGGTGGGAATTAAATTTATCATAGCCTAATACTTTTGTAATTTGTAACTCATTGACTTACACTATTAATTTTATTTAAAGTTTACTTTTATTACAAAAACCTTATATTTTGCTGTGACTTGTGAAATCATAGAGAGCACATACAATTGTTTTCTCCACAATTTTAGATGATTCACAATCCTATTTTTTGAGGTAATTTCCTAATTTACTTTGTGTCAATAAAGAGCTTTGGGAAATTCTTGCATCTCTACGTAGATATGCTAAAGTATGAAAATGACAATATATGCAGGAGCTTCATTTTCATATTAGAGCTTTTGCTCATATACATCACCCACTTTTCTGTGCACTAAAAAACAAGCTGAGAGCCAATGAAAATATTTCCTGTCTGAATTAGACCCTAGAAGAAGAAGAAATACACTATGCTGCACAGAATAAAAAAATGAATCTTCCCTGATGTAAGAGCCTGTGTGAGATCTGGTTAACAAAAATTCACATACATACACAAGTGTCTGTTTAATTTGTACACTACACTTCCATTTGTCTTAAGTCCARAGCTCAGACTCAGAAGTAAGAAGGCAATTGTTGTCATTTTACTCTAAAAAGTGAATACTTAGCTTCATGTAATAAGGTACAAGGTCTGCCTCAGGACAAACTATACTTACTGTTCTAATGCTGCCATTSTCAGAGCCTGAGGAAAAGAGATCCTTCATTTTTCTTTCATTACATCTGAAGCTTTTGAGTCCAAGAAAAGAGCAGAGAAATCTTCCTTTGGAGTTTAATGTTGGAAATAAATTTTAGCATTCAGTAGAAGGAATTACCAACACCTATATTAATTAAATGGCACAAGTCATTTACTGCACAGAACTTTCCCTGGAGTTTTTGTAAGCAGTTGCAAATGCCAGGTAATCTCATTTGCTCCTTTATTTGTGTTTGATCTCTGGTACGAATACAGTGCAGCTACTGTATTTATCCTTTTTATAAAAGTAATCTTAAACATTCTTGGGATTTTTCTTTTCCGTGGCAATGGCCTTAGTTTTTACAAACATAGCAATTTTTTTCCTTGCTTTGTGTTTTTTCTGATGCATTCCTAGTATTTTCTATTTTCTTTTTTTCATCCTGCTTTAATGGACATTTCTTTTCCAACRTAATTTTTATTTTATCCCAAATTTCCTTCTCTTGAAATGGCAGAATGCTACTGAAAATATCCTGAGGTTACTTCTGATGAGTTTAGAAAACAAAATTTGGTTCAAATTAGGATGACGTAAGGTTCCAGAATACAGCCCAAACATGATCCAAACATCTGGATCCAAGAAAAAAATATAACCTGAGAAAAAAATTCTTAAAGTCACTGCAGTAGAATTCATCCTACCTAACTTTATGTGCCTATACTTTAAAAGTCCTTACTTGCTCAGATCATATTGTTACTAGGGCTTCTCTAATTCCCGTGTGGTTTAAAATAATATTGAATTGACCTGATTTTCCTGCAGTCCTCCCATTAGAGTCAAACTTCCCACTTTCAAAAGTAAAAATCTAAGTAAAACTTACACATGGCAGACAGTGAGGTTGTAGTTGTGAATTTGTTGCTCTTTTGGACAAGTGGTTCTCACAAAACAGTTATTGACTGATCATATTTTAAAAGCAGACTATGAAGTCAATTTACTCTATACTTAGTATAGAGTCAATTACTCTATACTAAGTAGTAAACACACAATATACATAAAAGGTCAAAAGAAATATTTCCTTTTTCCAACTTTTTCTCTGTGTCCTTTAATATATTTCTTTTAAAAATATGATTGTTTCTTCCCTTTTTTATTATTTTTTGCTTCACTGATTTATCTGGTGTCTCAGTTCATATTTTTCTCTAAGTCAATTATTCTCTGCCTGTTTCCTCTTTTTGACTGTTCCATTTACTTTTTGCTATTTCCCCGATCTGAACTGTTTGATATTCCACTATATTAAAACTTCATTACTCTGCATGCTGTGATCTAGGTCACTTAAAGAGAATAAATCCACAATTTTCAGCACTGTATGGACTGCTGAACTATATTATTATCACTTTATCTTTTTTTTTTTTTTTCAGAGCAATAATATACTTGTGGAAAGGTGAATGGAAAGAACTAAACATATTGTTCTAAATAAGTCTTAAACATAATCAACCCTTGTATAGAAATAATAATTCATTTAATTTACGTTACATACCTTTGCTTTTTCATTCTAAGATCTTATTTATATTTTCATCTGCAGCTACAAACTGGCTTAATGGTTTAAATAATTTTTTTCACCACAATTCCTCAGTTTGGGGGCAGGATTTATAAGGTGCATGACTGTTTTATGTAATGCAAACAATATGTTTCATTATTTCTCATACAATGGCCTAATCGATTTATGTTCTGTTGTATGTATTAGTTTTGCAAAAGTTTTGAGTCCTTATTTTTACTATTGTCCTGATTCTTATTCTTCCTCTCATTATATTCATTATTATAAATAAACATATGTTTAGTATAGCTGTAACCTATTACTTTGTACTCTTCAAAATGAGAAAATCTGTCAAAGTAAATGAGTGAATTTGAAAATTTATTTGTTTGAAAGTAGAAGACAGCTTTTGAATAGAAACTCAATCYCTGAAAGAAATATGGAAAAAACATAATCTAGACCTTTCTTGGTAAAAGAAAATGTAATAATTGCTCATTAATAGTGAATGCAAACACATATGCGCATTTAACACAGACATGTGTGCAATAAAAGAAAACAAATTCTATAGCACAAGAAATTAATAATCTTCCCAGGTAGCATATGTGCTTTTATAAAATATATTTCAGACATTTTTTTGGCCAGAGTATGTSCCCTTGCTCCCTTTTAGTCTGTCATTTCATCAACCCATATTTGCTGAGGTTCCAATAGATTGTTATTTTTCAGGGTAGAGCAAGCAATGAAGGGTGGTAGGGAGGAAGAGAAGGAAAAAAAAAATCAATTTCCTTGCAAACACTTAGGAATGATTTTGAGAATCACAGACTCTGATATTACACAGACTACTGACTACATCGATGGTTGGCTGTGTGATCCATCATTTCAGTTTTCCAGTCTCTCTTTTTCATCACTGCAAAASCCCCTTCACAAGTTTGGAGTAAATAAACTTCTAATCATCTCTGCATGGCCAATCAAATGTCCATTAAGGCYGAGCACACTGTCCAGCTGGATTTTAAAGGTGTCCTACTTAGAGGAATTTTAAATTGTCCAATGCTGCCCACTTTCCTGAGAWGACTATTTCAATGCCTGATTGTTCTTATTGTGGAAAACTTTCTTCCTGTGTTTAATCAGAATCTCCCCAAAARTAACTTGTGCATATTATCCCTCATCATTTCCATGTGACTCCTTGTCACATGGAAGTGAGTCTCCATCTTCTTTGAAGCCAAAYTTTAAAACCTGGAAGATTATAAGGTCTCCTGCAAGCTTTCTTTTCTCAAGGCTCAATAAACCCAGTTTTCAGCCTTTTCGTATGGCAGCAGCCCAATCCTTGGATCACATTTTTGGCCCTTCTCTGGACCATCTCCAGCCKGTCCACATCTTACTTGTTTAGCAGGGATCAAAACCCAGACCATATTTCCAGCTGTGGCCTAACAAGCACAGAGAGGTTAATAAAGTGGGTTTTTATCTCTACTGGTGATGCTCTTGCTGATGCACCCCAAAATCCTGCTGGCTTTCTTTGTCACAGCAACATGCCTCTCATATTGAGCTTGCAGTTCACCAYGATTCCCAGGTCCCTTTTCACAGAACTGTTCAACAAACAGGTAGATGCCAGCCTGAGATACGCTACTGGATTRTGTCATCCGAGACACAAGACCTTATATTTGTCTTTGCTAAACTTCATGAGGTTCTTGTTAGTCCTCTCTTCCAGCCTAACCAGATCCTCCTGCAGGGTGCCACTCCCTTCTGAAGTGTCTCCTTCCTCACTCAGTTTGGTACTATCAGTGAACTTCGTCAGAGTACATTTGATCCCATCATCCAGATRATTTATGAAGACATTAAGCAGCGTGGCGCTCAATATGATTCCCTGGGGGACCCCACATGTGACAGGCTGTCAGTTTGAAAAGCAGCAATTTACTATCACCCTCTGTATGCAGCCCATCAGCCAGTTCCCCACCCACCACTCAGAACACTTCTCTAGATTGTGGTACAGATGCAAACTGCTCCATAGTTCAGTACAACAAAAAATAGAGACAATATTAAAAAAAAATTGTAATTAGTATTTTGGGTGAGATCCAGAAGATGATCACCAGGGAGCAAGCCATGAGGCCAGGCTGTTAAAAGTGCTGAAAGTTCTGGTTGTATGTAGAATATATTATCAAGTGAGTGTATTGTACAGTATATGCACARTACCCTCGTGTTTTGTCATCTGAATGATGTTGTTCGATTTTGTGTGTATTTCTCAAGGAAAAACCCTAATTTGAAGAAAGAAAATAATTCAGTAATGAAACACTAAACTTCTCCTCAAGAGTCATGTAAATCTGTCGCTTTCAGGTTTTTGTGGTTTTGGGGTTTTTTTGGAGTTGGTGGGGATTTTTTGGGTTTTTGGTTTTTTTTTTGGAACTATTCCAACAAGAACCTTTTTTGGGGTTAAAATTCTAACCTTCTTCCTACCTTTGCATGGCTGTAAAAACATTTGCCAATTTATTTCCTCTAACAGCCTGCAGCTCTCTAGCACTACCCAGAAATTACCTGATTTCTTTTCAATATCCTCAGCCTCTCTCTAAAACAGCTATGCTGTGTCAGCAAAGATATTTTTAGTGTCTTTTCCTTCCTCCTCAATATCATTCTCATAAAAGCTTGTCATCCAGTCCTCCTGTTTTTTTATCGCTCATTTCCATTAAAATTCTAATCTTGTTTTAAACATACAGACATTTTTCTATACTACCTGTTTCCATCATTCTAATGATGTCATACACTGCTTAAAAAGCACTGCAAAAATACTAAATATCAGTTTGACAATTTCAATCTGATTACTCTTCCCCTGCTCCCCCTTTTTTTTTGTTTGCAATAGATATTTAACCATAACCATATGCAATATATATTTAACCTATATCATCCAATTTTACCTTATATCTCCCTTGTCTTTGGTACAGTAACCTGTACCAGTAGTAAACATGCATGGGACCTCTAAAAAGAGCTATTTAGCATGAAGGAGTCACATGAGTCAAACATTGTCCTTGTAATTAATCTGATCAGTTAAAAAGTAATTTGGTTGGGTCACAAACATTTTTATTCTCAGAGAATGCATGTAAAACATGTTTTGTAAGAAATTGTGAAAAGACACATTTTCTGCACGTGTGTAGCAAAGCTCCTAGATGAGACCAGTCATTCAAATTGGAAATCACAGATCATGATATAGTACAGTGACATTTCTTCCCAAGAAAAGAAACCAAAGTTAAAACAGGAAAAGTGTGGGGGAAAAAAAGTGAAGAAAAGATGAATACAAGTTTACCATGATGTATCTCCAAAACTGGGTATTTTGACAGATTTTGTAGATGTGCATGCAGAGCCACAGCAAAATGCACAAGCATATATTACCTGATGAACAGATTGGCCATCTGCGTTAGCTTCTGCTGACAAGATTTATGAGAGCCGTTTTATATATCATGTACAGAATTATCTCAAATATTTAAGTAAATGCATTTCAAACTCCATAATAATTGCATAACTGTGGCTAATATATTGCAGATATTTTATGCTTTTCACAAAGGGTAGAGTGTGCCTTTATGCATAAATATGAATGAACAATAGAGAAAGAGAAAGAAAGGTAGAAGAGGAAACTTTCATTTTAATTAGTGAGAAAAGCCTTTTATTCACTCTTTCTGTAGTAACATTTATCTACACCTTGCATTYGTCTAAGCTATCATAATAGACTGCAGTGGCTTGAGGACCTGATTTAAGGTTAACTGCAAGAGCTTTTTTAATTTGTTGGCTTCCTCCCTTCCTTCCTCCAGAAGAGCATTTGAGACCCAAGAGTATCACACATTAAAAGACAAGGTTCTGCAAACCCTAGATGTCTATTTAATTAATTTGAGATAAGGATTTTTGCTCAGCATCTAACATTGCATCTTTTCACATAAGAATATAAAAAGAATCCTATGTTTTCTGCAGTATAAAAAATACGGAATTCAATGTGTATAAAAAAACCCTGTATTAAGTGAAATAGTTTGGCTGTGTATATTCAGGATAACTCTACCAAATGAAGCTCTCTGTGGCAAAATATTGTACACCATAATTCATGAAGTGTTTAAATGGGCTAATTAGTACATGTAATCAGAATCTGTTTTCTAACACTTTGCTAAAAATGGTGCATTCCAAGGCTGAGTAAGATATATAAATATATATATATTTAAACGTTATTTTGCCATTGCAAATGAATGGTTATTCTTTCTTTTGTGTAGTAAAAAGCAGGTTTTAAGCTGAAAAAATGTATTTGATAATAGAAAAATACATTAATATACTAGCTTAGTCAATAATCTTCACAATTTCTCATTTCTGCAGAAAAGTACTTTTCTGATGAAGTAGCATTCTGTATTAACCTGAGCATGGGATGTTTAAAGAGGGTTAAATTACTCACCCTTCTATGTACACTTATGATTTACTGTAAATCAATCCTAAATTTTAATGACTATTTTCAAATTAACTCTTTTCCATTGATGCATACCCCAATATATTTTGTTTCATCATCGTTCAAATGAAGTGAASAGCTTTAAATGCTACACTGAATCATCTTCATGAGCCCTAAAGCATTAAATATGATTTTCTTAAGCCAGCTTGTTACATCTTTAAGGCATGACTAAAAATACTGATTGCTCAAGAGTTCTCAGTTCAGTGTTCCTTTGCATTTCTGCATCCAATATTAGGATGCAGAAGAGTGTGCCTCTATTTTAGGAATTTAATTTTATTAAAATGTGTCCCTTTAGACCTTTCTTGAATGATGGATCTTCTATAGGGTAGGCACTATCAAAACTGTAGCCATGGCTGAATACACTTTAGTAATATATTTCCTGMGTTCTTTGTGCTAATGTAATGAGCTACATCATAGCTGAAATTCAAGATGTAGAAGCTGTCTTCTTATCAGTGCAAGGCATTTCTGTATTGAAAAATAAACCTTTTCTGCAAGTGAATATGGCTTTTGTAAATCAGTGCTTGAAACTGTGTTTAACTGTACAGAATTTAGAAGTTAGAAATATATAACAAAAGCAGTACCTGGGGAGTCTTTGTTGAATTTCAAYGGTTCAGAATAAACAAGTGCTGTAATGCATTTTTTATGTACTAAGTGTCTAYTTGAGGTATTATTTTGATCTTTCAATTCCTAACCTAGAGGAACAAACAGGTTCTTTTTCATAAATGCTGTTTATCTTATGTCCTTTAATTTTATATTATGATCTCAAAATCTGAATAGAAGAATAAGCTGATTCTAGGAAAGTGGWTGCGGACATTTATCATCTGCTTTCCCACCCTCCTTTTTTTTTGTAAAGACAAATGACTAAAGASAAAATATACCATAGGAAGATTTGGTTGTTTCCTTTATCTTCAGAATAGCATCATAATAATCTGCAAACATTAAGGCATAYAGTATAAGTACTTACATATTTCAGATTAAACTGGTGGTAATTAAGTAGAAAATGCACATTTATTCTAAGACTACTGTGCTTTTTTGTGCATTCATTTCCAGAAAAATGTGAGAGTGTGTCCACTTGGAAACTTGCAAAAGGTGCAGATATTGTAGGTAGATGTTAACTATCATAAAGATACTCAAGAAAATAAAGTCTTCTACTCAGCTTTCTCAAACATCCCAGAAGCATATTTGTGAGAGTAGCTCAGCTTTATTTGGGGACAAACTCAGAAGTAAAARATACTCCAGGAATACATTACCAATAAAGACAGAAACATATTAATGGCAGTTGAATAGCTTGTCAGACAGCTTGTAAATGCCTATTTGCATCTTAATGGTTAATTAAGGAATGGGAGATTGACAAACATGCTGAGAGAACTAGAAGTCTGAAATTACATGAAATTGCAATGCTATTTATAAATTATTTCTACCTTTATACATTTTGTGAAAAGCAGAGTACCCTGTGGTCTTCCATTGTTCTGAAGGTCACTTAGACATAGGAACGGAATTACAAGTGCTTGAAATTAAAAACCTACATTTTATTTTAGATATCTAAATGTGTGGCCTTAGACATATTTCAAAATCCTGGAGTTCTAATTGAATTATCATTTCTATGTTGTTTATTTATAGAAAGTCTGGAGTCTTTYCTACCACCATACCAGGACTTTTTTTTTCAGCAGGGCCAGGGATTTACCTGGTCATTACATAAATTATAACTACATATAGCATCTACTTTGTGCCATTAATGAACTCAATAATTTGTTTTCTGTCTGTGTGGAACAGTTTGTTACCACTTTTCGCCTAGCAAGGAAGCAGTTTAAGGAACTGTAGGATGGATAAACATGACTGAACTGATGAATTGGCAAGGCGTGGTGTGTTCAGATTTCTGATTTAAGGTGCTTTAATTCTAAATTCATCTCCAAAATGAGTGAATTTAGAGTGAAATTCACAATGAATGCCCAAATATTTTTCATTGCGCATATTCCATTGTGCATTGATCCCGTCTCATGGAATATGCACTTTGAACTGCGCTTTGCGAACATAAAATCTTACTATGAATTGTCTCAGCCCAAGCTTCCCTTGTTTTTTATAAATATTAGGAACCCAAAGACATTTTTGCTCCTATGCCTGGCTTTCATTCTCAGGAAATAAAGACTCCATAGATAAKAGTGTGTCACAGTGAGTGAAATTAGTATACCATTCCCATTTTCTACACACACACATACAGAAACTTATAAGCCACCAAGATTTGTTAATCTTTTCTCTAAAAGCAAGTTCCAATATTTTCAGATGTATAGTTGAATGTTCCAGAAAGGCACAGAATTTTTTAAAAAATAGTAATTTAATTTATTATCTCTGAGATTCCTGTTAAATATCAAAGGAAACATAAATATTAATGGACACTTAGTTTTTCTTTTCAAAGTGCATAGTTCTACTTGTTTAAAAAAAAAAAGTTGCGATCTTATGCTTAAATGTGTAGGCCAGCCTCATGTGCTCCATGAACATGTAAAAAAAATATACATACTTTTCTTGTGAAGGAAGTAAAAACTAYGTAATATCTTTCATACTCTAAGTACTTCTGTACAAAGAAAATCCATAAAGTTGCAGAATCCCTGATCAGACACCACAAGAGAATACAGCAAAGTAAAACTTTAAATGAACAAGTACTTCATAAAGCTTCTTCCCAACACTTGCTTTGGTTGCTAAAATGAAGGTTTTGAGCTAGTGACATAACTATCATTTATTTCAGAGATGGATCAGGTCTTTAAATTTCAACTTATTAAAATTGATTTGGGTTCCATTTATGTAATTGAGAACAGGATTTTTGCCAGGAAAATTAAGCTCTTTGAACCATTTGAATAAGGAAGTTTTGTACAGTCATCCATATTTTATTTCTGCTGTGGTAGAACTGTCTGAGACTGAACTATTCTTTTCTRAATCAATTCCATTATGAATCAGAGCCAAAAGAAAATAAAGTTCTCCAAGCCCTATGTAATTCACATTTATAGGTGATGAAATATATATCTAAAATCTGAAAGCGGTTATTTACGTACTTATGTTTCAAGTTCTTAAATGCACTAAGTTTTGACTGTCAACATAATGAGAAAAGCTCCAGCCTTGACAGCACTGAGCAGCTCTAAATGCAGAATGGAGGTCTTCAGCAACTGGAGTTAACTGGAGTTTGTCATGGTAGATCTGCTCAAATTTTCTGCCTTAGTTRACCATATGTGTCCTCTGTGCAGTTTGAACTTAAGAGACTGTTCCCTTTTAGCTCATTGTCTTTTCCTGGCAAAGGCAGAAACTTAATCTCCAGGAAAAAATAAAGCTTCAGGAGCCAAATGCTGTTTGAGCTCTGTCTACCGCAGAGCAAAGAAGAGATCCAGCCAGCTGATGGTGTTCTGGTATCCCATGGCCACCCATTCTTTACATTGGCTAGAGCAGTTTTCATGCACCTCAGACAGACTTAACCAAGAGAAGCAGCAGCCAAGTGCTTTGTTTGGAGTGGTACAAGGCAGAAACAACAGCATGATGTCTGTAGCTTTTGTTAAGAGACCAGGAATCTCAACTCTSGATCTAGTTGAAGTGATGCTAATAATATTGTTGATACACTTTGATGAGATTTCAGTACCCTCCACCCACTCCTTTCCCAACCCAGATGTTACATATAAACAGACATATGTTTTATAGAGGCATATAGTACAATTGAGCCATTGACAATTAGCACAGATCTTGTGGATTTAATAAAAAAGGCTTGAAAAATTTTGAGTTGTTTTCCTCCATCTTTAAGTCAAGATTCATCATCCAAAGGTGGAAAAGAARGGAAGGAAAACCCTAAAGCTGAATTTAATTATAGTGATCAGAAACCAATAACAGGTAACCCTTTTCTTCTGAACTTAAGTGCTTATTCTTGCAGAGTAGTATTATTTCAGTTTCAGATTTCTTCTGAATCTGAATGAGGTGGATTCCACTCCAGGTAAGAACACAGTACAGCTAACAAAATTTTATCTGTTCTCAGATATATCAGAGGGGTAAAATGCAGTTAGATCTCTGTGTAACACTCAGAAATATTGGAAAATTAATTCTTCCTGGGATATAATTAATTTTTTACTTTTCCAGATATATTAACACAGGTTTAATCCCTTCCTTCTTTTTAAATTCCCTCTCCCTCCCCTCAAAAAAGTCTACCAGCTTKCCAAGCCTCCATGACAATGGCTAATTTAAAACCTGAAAGAATTTGAAGAGTGTAGCTCTCTAGCCATCACTGATGCAGTTTGGAAAGTTTGGAATGGTTTTCCACTCAGCATGTGTGATAACGAAGTGCAGAAGAGAGATGGAAACACATGACAATCTTCCTCTCCTTACAGTTTCCCTGGGAATCCACTCAGTGAACAAGAAAAGTAAGACASTTCTTGTATATAACTTAGGAAAGCAAACCTGCTTGGAAGCAGCCCAGTAGTTACCAGAAGAACGGAATGAGAAGAGTCAGTAGAGAATGGAAATAAAAAATAAAGAGAAAAAGTGAGTTAAATGTACAAAAAACTGCAATGGAAAGAGTATTAGGTCCAGTTTAATCAAGGGACATACTGTTTTGTTTAATGGACCTCTTCATTCAAACAGTAAATATAACTCTGCTGTTTTAAGGAAAAATAAGGAAGTGAGATTGAAAAACACTGTTGAAAATATGAACATCTACTCTATCCTGCTAATGACAAAGGTCAAGACAAGGACAGGAAAGAAAAGGAAAAGAAAGGACAAAGTCTAACAACATCATCATAATGTATGAGAAAGAAGAGGAGACTTTTTTGAGAAGTAGTATTACTCAGAGACTATGTGTTCTCCGGGAGAAAATGAAGACCTTTCTCTTAAAAATTTTCAGAAAAACTGAAAATCACTACTGAAGAGTCTTTCAAGTCTGTTGATATATTCATAATGACAGTTTTCTTCAAAAGAAAGATGAAAATGTCTCCCTGAAAAATAACTCAAACCAGCAAGGAATTATGTAAATAACAGGCTATACAGTGCATATGTTTTTAGAGAAAAAAAACCCCAAAGTTTATACTTGCTAATGATTGAAATATTTAATGATATGCATATCATTCATTTAAATGGGAATATTTGCATGTAGAATAGCTCAAGTGAGCCACGTAAACAAAAATATTTAGAGGACACAAATAATGAAGAATCAAGAGAGGAACATAATTATGTTGAGTTCAAGTATTTCATTAAATGGAAAATAATGATGATGATGTTTCTATAAGCACAGACAGAACACCAGCCATGTCTGGATCCAAAGTTTCATGGTTCATCATCATCAAGAAACARTCAGAGAAAAAGTGAGGGACTTGACACATAGCAAAGGACCAGTGGTTAAAGTTAACTCCTCTCAGGGAAAAGTCCTTTAATATTACAGGTTGTGCAATATGCTATAGACAATCTTCAAAGACAGAAGTTTGCAAAATTAGGTGAACAGTCTTAGTGGAATTAATGTTCTAAGAAGACGTATTGATTGTTTTTTGGTTTTTTTTCCCCATATGTTGTGATAATTCTATGATCAATAAACAAAGAAGTTGGTAAACCTTTCATATTCATTTTGCCATGCTTATGGTTGACTGAATTCAGTCCAGAACTAAAGGAGAAAGAAAAGTTTATTATACACATAGAAAGATGAAAGCACTTCCAAGTGTCTTGCAATTGAAGATATTCAAAGTGTGATTTAGGATGTAGGTAAAATAAAAGAAAAACTAAATTCCAGGAGATTTTAATATTCCTCTTAAAAATGCTTCAAATAAAAACATGAAAACTAATTTGAAAAAATAAGAAAAATACTATGAAACATGGATTTCTTGAAGACATGACTGCGAACCTGAAAACTACATAAGCTTTACACTTTAAAGAATATTTAGAGTTACCAGTGGAATTTGTATAATCTTGTCCATGACAGTAGTAGTCCACATGCTTGACTATAAGAGTGAATTAACATTTTTATCTGGATGCCAGTGTATTAAAAAATGAAAATCTTGCAAAAAAAAAGCAGTGTCTTCTTGGAAACTTGAGCAAGAAGAAGAATATGTGTGTGTCAGGTAAAACCACTGGCCTTTCTCMACTATCCTAGTCATCTCCTCAGAAATACTTACCATATCATTTAAAAATAAAACTTTTCAATACATATGCAGGATAAATCTAAATGAAACACATGAAAGGGTGTGTTACATCTCATATTTCAACAAATTTTCAACAACAGCAACAGAACATATGCTATATCAAATATCCCAGCATTTAGTTGTCAATGCCACTACATCTAAACACTTATCCAACTACTTATGCTCCTGAATAGATACAACTAAAATTTTGTGTCGGTTGATACATAGGTATTTGTAAAACTTTGATGATTAAACCAGATAACTAGGAGACAAAATTGCCTCTTTTGTTCCCAGCTCTATAACTATTTTTTGCATTTGGAAAATTTGTTAGTTTTGGTTTTAAAACCTGTATTTAAAATTAGATATTCTTCACCTACCCCTTTCTCTACAAATCAGCATTTGAATAAATAAGATTGTTTTGGAAATCTCTTTTTACCTCACGAAGTGAAAATAATTGGGGTTGCAAACCTATGAACTAGGTTACTTATGGATAGACCCTTTATTAAAGTAGTCTGTTCAAAATATATTAAAAATTCTGGCCTCTGTATCACCTTATATTTTGTTGCCTCAACAACCAGAACTATCTGCTAATTCATCTGTTCAGTCTGACTCCCAAAAATTGTGCAAAATTTTGAGGAGGGGGAACCCTACAAWAATTAAGATAAAAAGAGCCAAAAAAAATTTATTTAAGCTGAATTCACTACACTTTTTCCAAGGTGGTCCCAAAAGTTCCTTCAGTTTTGCTCAGTAATGTTAAATTAAATACAAAGCATTAAAATAGTGTTAAAACTGCCCTGAAACCAGATAACCCAGCCAAAGCTTGTACATCTGACTGAATGGTAAAATAATTATTCATGATTAGTGACTCATAATATCATATTACACTGAACAACAAGCAGAGAAATGACTATTTATTGTAATTACAATTATTAGCTTAAAAACACTATTCATGAGCATGGTGCTTTTACGAAATTGCTTAAGATAATTTTTATGACCCCAGAACTAGGTGTCTGGAGGCAATGGGACCAACTGAACAGAAAAATAAAAGGGAAATGAAGTATAACAAATTGTAGAGATAGTGTTRGAAAAATATAACAGATAATGTCTTGCTTATAGAGCAGTATCTTGAGTAACTTGATTTAAAAGAAACACTTAGCTTTGTTTTCCAAGTATAACTTCTGTTAGCTAGAAGAAAGAGAAGAATATAGATATTGATGTGCCTTGTTTCATGGAAAAGAATGCCTTTTTGTAGCAGGATGGTCTTGAAATATCCAAATAACTAGCTTAAACAACCTATTTTGATGTTTGCAGACATCTCTTTTCTTCTTTCWATTTGGAAAGAATGTATGCAGACAGTGAGTGCAGAGATGGTATGTATCCACTAGCATAGATGTGTTTGCATGTCTGTGKTTTTTTACAGGTATACTTCTCATGGTGAAGRGTGTTGTATGTACATTTATGTAGACCAACTAGTTCACAAACMTGTTCATATGTGTATATACACACCACATATATGTATGTATACACATACATCTGGTCACATATCTATGTATGTGTGTTGGCATGTTTTTGTAAGTATGGAATAAACCAGGTTTTTTTCTTTTCTACGCTTGAAGTCTTCTTCCTTCTCCCCTCCCCAAGTTGTGTACAAAATTCATTCTACACCTGTCAAAGGAGACCCACTTCTTTTTTCAGCACAGTGATGCAGCAGGTTTTGGACACTACCACTGAGGCATGGCTTGTTTTGAAGCTGAATAGCTTTGTGCCTAGTGCAGTTTCTAGTGGCATGACTTAATCCAGCAAAGCCCTTCTTGTGAAATCTTGAAAATAGAAAAAAAAAAAAAATATTTGCCTGCTTGAGAGATCCTGTTTGGATGCTTTACTCTCATGAAACCCCACTTACTTAGCATAATTAGAAATCTCATTGATTTCCAGAGAGTAATCAATGTGTTCTCTGAACATGAACTGGTAATCTGGAAGTCCAGGGATAAGAGGTACCAGGTTACAGTATAACCTGACAAGGTATTKAAAACTGATTTCCTTTCAAAGACTTCTGAATCTGCTTGTTTGAAACATAATTATTGCTATCTTTTAAACTTAGGATGTATTTCTCGTAACTGTCCATGTGTGCTATTTTATTAGCACTCTGTGTTGATATGTCCTCTGGTGATGCAATCACTGTGCATTGCTTCGTATTAAATAGGCAGTAAATTAAGTCAAAATCAAGCTCTTCAATCTCTCATTTTTATTGTATAGCTSTGAGCTGAAATCTTGTTTTTACTATATGTCATGCATCTGAAATTTGATGCTAGGCAGTTTGACAGGCAGTTCGACAGACAGTACTGGGGAAGGTAAGGAAGGAAAAAAACGTATCTTGGCATAGAGGCTCTGCAGCATTCAACAGAATTCAACTCTTGCAGAATATCCCTGGCAACTGCTGCAGTCTGCTTCCCAGAAATCAGTGACCTGTGTTAAGTTATTAGCCATTGGACTCAGACAGTTCACTCTTCACAAGTCTCTCTTAAGAAGCTTTTCACCTCCCAGTTATCTGATGCATTACCTGCATCTCATACAGGTTTATTAAAAACCGCTTCTAACAGATGTTCATCCACATCACGCTTTTCACACATCAGGATCCCAGGATTTCAAATCGATTCATGTGAATGCTGCGTGTGCATACAAAGTTGTCAGATTTCCCAGGACACTGCTTTCTACAGSTTAATATTGTTATTATATGAAGGTGTAGTGTGTGTGTCTGTAAATCTTTTCCAAGTAGCTATGTTTTGAGTATTTTAATTACGTGGGGTAGTTAATAGCTACCCAGACTGGACTAGATTTGCTGAGGTCCCTCAAAAAAAACCTGAAGCTGATTCTTACAGCCTATAACATCTTTGGGATCACTAATATTTTAGCAAAAGGAACAAAAAAAATGGCTGGACACCTCAGTCTGTGAAGAGACTGACAAAGGTGAGAAATTGGGATAATGGTTTTTAGCACGCATAGCATATAAAAGCTGTGAGTAAGTAATTGTTTACAGCTCCTAATATAAGAACTAGCAGGCATCAAATAAAACTAGCAGGTTGCTTATTCAGAACAAACAGCAGGGAACATCTCTGCAGGCAGTGCAATGTATAGTTCAGTTCCTGAATATGTTACTTGAAGACTTTTGTAAAAAGTTTCAATAGTTCTACAAATTGTTATTAAAAAATCATGGAAGAAATTTGCTTTGAGAGATTCAAATACAGAYACAATCTAATCGAAAAAGCACTCACAGCATATTTGGTGGTAAAGCACTATTCTAAAATGCAGTACTACCTGCTTGTACGTGTACTTCTGCTCTTTCATGTGCTAACACTACTGCACTTGTGAAACTTTGGATCTGACCTGACTGACCTACTGCTGGATCTGGCAARGCTGTTCATACATTCTACTCTTTGAATAATTCATTCTGACTCTACACAGGACTAGTATCAGCAGCTCTCTTCAAATTCCATTTTCCCATCAATGATAGCAATTCACAACGATGTGTTATTTTTATGTAACTTTCATCAACACCTCCTACACATTTATAAACTCAGGAAAAGTTATTTTCATTTTCTTTGAAATGGTATGATTATAGCACATAGGTCATGCAAACATTATTTATCATTTGCATAATTATTCTATTTTCAATTATAGATTTTAAGCCATACAGGTTTATATCAGGTTTACTCATGCTAGAAGTTCAGTGATCATGAGTTCTTGAATGTTTCTGTTGCATATCAATGGCTTCATGCAATTTTTGCAGCTATGCGTTAMTTAAATGAAAAAGGAGAGAGAAAGAAAAACTCACCTTCATACAAAACCAAAGCAATTGAAAAACATAAAGCCAGAAGATCCTCCTTTTAAATAGGTATTGTAGTAAAAGCTTAAACCATAGCCAAGTGCATTGAGAAATATAAAGTTTATGTTGTGGACTACATAAAAATAATACATCGCATAGTTTAGGCCAATATAGCATCACAGATTTGCTCACTTTGAAAGCTAGAGACTATCAAGAGGACAGCAAAAAGATAAATTCTTAGAGGAATCCAGCTCTTTGTTTGATCATTACTTCTCTTAAAAATGGCAAATCGGCAAGAAAACTGAATGTTTTTCATTTTAAACAGAACATCATGTGACTTAAGTGTTGTCAAAGCCAGAAAAATTGCTACCTAGAAAAAACAATTCTTCATCTGTGATACCTGTATGCTTTCAAGTTATATCTACCTAGTTTGTTGTCAAAAAAAAAAAAAAAAAAAAGAAAGGCATAACTGTTGGTTCAAAGTTAAGGCCCTCAAGACAACATCTGCCCTCAAGAGGACATCTGCCCTCATGAAATGTGATAATAAATACCCACTAAATTCTGGGATTACCATATAAAGCATGTTTGATCTTAACTGAATGCTTTATCTTTTCTTGGAGTATCRTGGTCTGTATAATTACCTATAATTTGGGCAAAATAAATAGAAATTCAAGTATGTAGTGCYAGAATTAGATCTGAAATTAGATTGGCTGTAAAACATTGTGTGRCACCCAATTTTGCAAGAAAACTTATATACAATTATACAATGATTTTTTATTTTTTTCAGGTGTTACCCCATTCTGATCTTTCTCTGCTTCTGTTTATCTTCTTCCTTTAACTGCCTCACCTAGCCCATAACATTTCTCATTACTGAGGCTGTACTCACAGAGACACTTGGATTGTAAGTGAATCCATTTGGAGATACATTTTTTTCCCTTTTGGAACTTGAGAGAAGGAAACTGCCATGAAAGAAYTATCACTTTTAATTAGTGAACTTGCAGATTGGCAGCATGGAGAAAAGCTATGACAGCAAAAGGAAATGGGATGATTTTAGCAGTGATAATCTTTATAGTGCCAAGAAACTTTCACAGCAGTTCATTAGAGGGGAGATCTGTGATTTAGGCAAGACTGAATCAGCACTCGTGCTGGCTACATTAGTAGTGCCCAACTGAGGATTAAAAAGACTGGAAAAAGAGGAGTAGATCACACATGCTGGTCTGGGAAGGCAGGGTGCATTCCTCTGTCCTGGGTTTCCTCTGAGTCCTGTGAATGAATGACAAAATAGATGTGGTTTTACAGTTCACAGTGTGAATAATAACACTAAGACTGGTACATTTTTGCAGCATGTAATATAGAGTATACATKGCATACCTTGGGCTCTTACTTTGATTGTGGAAGGATTCAGAGGCTTCTGGGGCAGTATTACAGRCTTTTGCAAGCTGGGAGACACCATATTGACTATTAACTAGTGATGACCCTYCTTCATTAAATTAAGGTGCCATCAGCAAGACAAGCGAGTGGGCAGGAATTTTACTTTTTTACCTTTTATTTCCATATAGTCATACCTTTTCCCGTGGACACAGGGTAGTGTGGTAGTCTGTTCCCAGGAGTTTTGAATGACACCTCTTTTGTCTTCCCTGTAGACTCTAGTGCCTACCAGTTCTTCAATGTAGACTTCTGATGTTTGTTAACCAATTTTTAACAGTTGTTATTGCTGAGTAGTTTTAATGACTGAACTTCATGAAACCAAAGTGATYAAGGTACATTTGCGGTCTAGCCTTTTTTTAAGTTTGTTATTAAAATTGTTCTTGATAAAAATTTCCCTGTCCTTTATGCAATRAAGGTTATTAAGTATCAAGACAGCATAATATTGAAATACCAACATTCCATTACTATTGAAATCACTGACAGAAAGCATGAGAAATCTTCAACCATGTTCCTATCATGTAAGCAATCTAGAAGCTCTCTATTTCTGGCATCCTATCTGAATATACATGAATTTAAAGCCAAGTACACAAGAAAGTAYTTTATCCTCAGTCTTCCCACAGAAAATTTCTACTACATATCAAAATTGTGTAGAATCACAAAATTCAAAACTTCAAAAGAGCACTGGGTCAACTTTTAAAAAGGAGAGAAAATAATTTTAAAATATATGTTTATTATAAGCTAAAAAACTCTAGTTTTGACCTTACTATTGTATATATTGCAAGAAGACATTGTAAGTAAAGAGTTAATGTCACTGCCTRCAGYCAAATGCCAAACAGACAGCCTGACAGACAGGGAAACCTCCTCTCAAACAGTCTATTGGAGGGTGAGCTACTTCCCTAATTTTACACAACCTCTAAGATTCTTTTTGACAGTCAGGTTTTCCGGGATAGAAAGTGGGTTTCTAGCTTCATGTCTTATGGCAGAGTGCTCAAATAATAAAACAACAGTAAAATAAAAAGTGCAAGTATAATACCACACCAGAGGAAGTTTTACAGCTCAGGTACTKTATCAACTTAATGGTCAGGTAGACTTTACTCTTACAAACCAGTTTTATATAATGTAACTTTTTTTGTTTTAATGGAGGCAGATAAGAATATTAGCACTAGATCACCAAGGAATTTTTTGTTATCTTACACAGAACATGATCACTTTTCCACTTCAAAGAAATAGTGTTAACTGTCCAAGCAGCCTGAACTAAATAATTTCCCAAATAATCAAGTTAATATCTTAAGAGTACTCCTAAATTTACTGAGGTGTAAATTCCTACCCAATTTTTGAACTGTAATGTCATTTATTTTTGGGAATTACAATGCTAGAATAAAAGATGATGAAATTATTTTTAAATTCTTTACAAACTAGAATTTGGGAGGTAAGTAGAGAAGTTTCAATGACTTCTGTTTTTAAGTTGCAAACTTGTCCTGATTTTATATATATAAAATTTTGATTTTTTTTTTTTTGAGAAGTAATTATATAGTTATCTACCCCTAAATTAGGCTACAGAAGACAGGCGTACCATTGCTTCTTTGTTTTATTTATTTTTTCTCATCTCTGAAAGTAAGAAAAGTTTTATCTTTGTGAGACAACTTGAAAAAAAAAAATGTGGTTTTCCCACTAGAGTCTTTGGGTTTTTTGTGACAGTCTTTGAAATCTTGCCTTTACTGAGCCTTACTATATATATATTTAATAGAAATATATATAGTAGCACACATGTATCTATGATGAGAACTGGATCCTTCTGTTCTGTTTTGTTTTGTTTTTTTTTTTTAAATCCCCTTTAATGACTTTTTTTTCCATCTCTGATACAATGGGGAAAAATACTGGTTGGGTTTAGGAGGAAAGAAAACAAAAGCCAAGAACAACTAAATGAAATACATCTGAGAAAGCCAAACTGGGTGAAGGCTTAGATMTTTGGCTGAGCTGAAGGTTATACTTGTTCTATGAGATGTATTTRAGGCTGAAAGACATCTTGCTGCTGTCTTTGATTCATCTCTTTGTTTTTACAATTGTGAGTGTGTAAGTTACCTTTGAGCTCTCCACACCATTGGAGTAACAAATATTAAAGCACAGTGAAAAAAATACAGATTAGAAGTACATGGAACTACCATGAAAGCATCTTTCCTTTTTAGTTCAGGTGTCAGTTCTGAGACTGTATATTTAAGGCATATCTATCATATGCACCTTTATGTATGTAGACATTTGAATTATGCTATATACTATAACCCTCTTGCTCGCAGGGTTATAGTTACATACAGTTATGTTTATGCTGTCTGGGGTTCAGACTAAAGTGGCTTGTTTCTGACTATTGTTAATACAATTGAGATGTTAAACCATTTTAAAACTTATTCTCCTGATGGCGTCGGAGATCTGGAAGATGCCAATCTGACAAACCAAGTTATCAAACTTCTCAATTCAAGAAAAAACAAACAAACAAACAAACAAACAAACAAACAAGCAAACACACTACAACAGTATTTCTTCTACAGACAGTTCCTAAAATACATATTTCTGCCCTTGCACACAAAGAGATAAAGAAGCAGGAGTATTCTTAGCTTAGCAGTAATTGTAATAATGGAAAGCATGGAGAAGTTTCCTGTTTTCTTGCTACTGTTTAAATGTTATTCACTGGGAAAAATTATTTAAGGTTTTCCAAAAGAGTATGATATTGTTCCCTGTAACTACTCATTTTCCCTATGCAATTCAAATTTTGGTTTTCATATATTATTATGTATTAGTGGAAACTATTAAAGTTACATATCTTGCTTACAATACAACTAGCAAGGTAAAATCCTTGCAMCTTGAACCTGCAAATATCATGGTTATACAGAAATATCACAGTAAAATAATAACTACTAGAACAATACGTTCTCAGGACAGACAGAACAAAATTGGTTTTCCTGCTACAAAGTATTAAAATTTACTTCAATAGTCGCAAACTGCTATATTGTGCAGACACATTTGAACTGGAAACCCAGCAACTCACAGGGTGTTTTGGAGAGCATTTTCTGGTAAGGCTGACTGACTTGCATCTTCTGAAAGAAATAAATGGAATCTGCTGCTCTTTTAAACATGCAACATATTTTAAAAAATAAAACAGGGGAGACTRGACTGGTGAATAAACAGAAATTTTTAGGACAAAGGTGCAAAATTCTGTTTCTCTGGGATGAAGATTTTAGTTKTTTGTAATGACTGTGCAATCCTTCACAGTAATGTTTGTCTCAAAGGATTTCTCAGAAGTGCCTTTTTTGGGGTGGTTTGGTACATACTGAAGTAAACCATCTGCCATGGAATATGATAAGTAGAACTAAAGAGACGATCAGGTTTTAGGAAGAATATACATCAAGACTGAAAATTGCTGTTGTGTGTAATTTGTAGAAAAATACTGAAGTAGAAGTACTAGCATGGCCTCTCACTGTGTCTGGAATTACACTGCTTTGTAAAACAATTCCTCTTTCTGATCCATTTTCTGTTAAACTGAAAGCTCATATGGGTGCCCTTTGAGCATGGCATATAATTCATTTCTGATAAAATGCTTGCTTGGGAGCAAAGGATTTGCAGAACTCAGAACTATAGGAGTTACAAATTATTCATGTCTGTGTATTTTCTAATTATGAGTTGCCTGCAGGAAGTAAATAGCATCTAGAGGATATTTCAATATCAATTCTCATTGTCCAGGTAAAGCCATATTCATTTTTAACCTATCAATATCAAAATCAAATAAAACAAAGAATTATTCATGAATGCACTTCAAAAATAGGTATGATCTTTCATCTGAAGCTATGGCACAAATTTTAAAATATATATTAATTGTTTTCTAAATACTCTGAGTCTTAGGGTCTGTCCAGATATGGAAATTATGGGTCAGTTTCAAATTTCTGCAATATTAGTCAACTACTAAAAATAGTAAATACAGAATATTTTCACCTYATTTAATAGGGTAAGTAGAATCTAGGAATGCTCATTTCTGAAAATATACGGATTTATTCTCTAAACATACATTGTCACAGTGAATCATGGCAACTTCAACTTTTGATATTGATATTCACATTTCTAAGTCTAAGGATATATTTTTTATGTTTTAATTCTAGAAATGTGCTGTAAGTGGGAACACTTGCCTGTATGCTTGCTGCCTGCTTCATATACACTGCCTATAGACAGTACTGCTTCTCCTTATATTAAAAGCATAATTCCAGATGTTATATAGAAGACATTTCTGTATGCACTGGAAAAAAATGCTTTTCACCATTCAAGGCTAACAGATACCTAGATGTGAGAGAAATACAATCTAAACATTCATAAATGGAGTATTCATTATTAGTACATGCTTCTATTTTCCTCCAGCAAAGTATGTAATGTGCTACAAGGACCATCTTTTGTGATGCCTAGGATTTAAACTGGATAATTATCATCAAGAATTTTAACAAAAAGGACTTAAAATTAAAAGTTTCCCTGTGTTTTCACAGGATAACTTTCAGCTGTTATTTTTGAACCCTCTGTTGTAAACAAAGTGCATGATGTTGAATTGATCAATCTAAATATTACTTTCTGCAGGCGGCCTCCCAGCAGTGCTGGTAGCCTGGGCGCTAATTGTGTGCAGGCGTTGAACCCCGGCCAGTTCTGGCTGCAGACTCATTAGCATATTCATAAGTCACAGCTTCAGGCAGGTGCCAGAAAGAGCAAAATGCTTTGTGACTATTCACTGCCGCAGTGGTGGAAATACTGAATTACTGCTGAAAAGCTTTTGTACGTGATAAAATAAGCTTCTAATGTTGCAAAGTAAGTTCAAAAACTCTCAAGCAATTGTTCCATGGGAAAAAAAAAAGAAAAGGAAACAAGACCTTTTTTTTCCTTTTCTATTTTRCCCTTTTTCCTGCCTTCCCTTTTCTCTCTCCCATCCCCCTTCCCCACCCCTCCCCTTTGCCCTGCAGAGTGGAAAATTCAGATCAGGCAGATTAAAAACAATGTTTCTTGCTTCATCCCCTTTTGAAAACTGGCTCTGGTTTTCTTAATAGAGGCCAAGGAAGATAGTGTGATAATTACTAGATTAGACGTCTACAGACCCTGCTGCAAGAGTGATAAACCAGTATAATGGAACTAAGCTTCTTCTAAATGAATCGGAGCAATCTGGACTCTCACTAATTCAAATAAATTCAAAATAAAAGCATGTTCTCAACATGCTGCAGCCAATAGCAGCATCACGATAAAGGGATTGTCTGGATCAGTGTATCTCTTCACTGCAGGTCACTCTTGGCCCTGTTGTCAATAAAACTTTGTCTTTCTGTGATACAAAGACAACTGATTCAATTAAAATTTTATTTCAAAACCTTAGTAAAGCAATGTATTTAAAGGATTTTCCAGCAYTGTTAAATCCAGATAATAAGGCTCCAGTTTATCTTTCAAGCATATCTAGTAGTGTGCTTTCTCAATTAAAGTTGCATCACTTAATTTAGTTAGTTTTTCCACTGATCTTGCAGAAAATGTTTATTACTTCTGTGTAGTATATTAGACTCGGATTCCTATTTTATTTCACCTTAATGGATCTTGTTAAATCATAGAATCATAGAATGTAAAGGGGCTGGAATATACCTTAAAGATCATCTAGTCACAACCCACCTTGCCAAAGGCAGGGACACCTCCCACTAGATCAGGTTTCTCAAGGCCTTATACAACCTGGCTTTGAACACTGCCGGGGCTGGGGCAGCTACAAACTCCCTGACCAACCTCTTCCATTATCTCACCACTCTCAAAGTAAAGAATTTCTTCCCCTTATGTAACCTAAATTTCCCCTCTTTCAATTTGTCCCCATTACTCCTTGTCCCATTCCTACAGTTCCTGAGAGAGTCCCTCTCCATCATTTCTGTAGGTATCCTTCAAATACTGAAAGGTTGCTATGGAGTCTTCATGCAACCTTCACTTCTCCAGGCTGAATCCCAACTTTCTTAGCCTGCCTTTGTAGGTTCAGCCTTCCTGTGGATGCATAATTAGCAGGAACTACAAAACAAAATTTATTAGATAGTGATCCACAATCAAAGTACACACAATTTTTACTATTGAGGCAGAAAATCTACCCTAATTACACCACTAAGAAATATGCACTAATCATCAGGATTTTGGAATTTGACAGTGACTACACTAGATGTTTCCTAGATATTTCTACTATTCTAGCTAGAAAAGCCTTTGAGGCCTAGGGAGCCACACTCATTCCCATCATGAAGCTGGAAGTTGCCAGTTGAGTGACAAAACATGTCCCCACTTTAACCTTGGATTTCTTCTGCTATGAGACAAGAGGGGAACCCTGAGCATAAAGAGCCCCAGAGAGCTGGCTGAAACCATCCACCTAGCAAAGTCCACTCCAGAAAGGGTATTATCTTCTTGGGGAGACTTGCATGCCCTCAGGAAGAAGGGCATTGGGAAGGAGATTGTAGACTGCATTATAAGCCATTTCTGGTGCCTGGTGTGTGCATCACAGCTCTTTTGCACCTCAGACTAGTAGTAGACAATTTAGTGGAATTTTGTCCAGAAARCTCTACCTGCAGCTGAGTTGTAAGACTCTGAATTCCTCAGATGCTAAAGGAAATATATAGGTTTGTTTGGTTTGGTTTCGCCTTTGTCTTCCTGAGTTCTTAATCCTAAGCATCAGGCTACCTTGTTAAAAAGAGGGATCTTCTCTATTTTAGAAAATGATGAAGATCACACCAGACACTCAGAGCTTTTGGACAGGTTTGAGTTGCTCTGTCTTGTCAAGAAGGAAGATACTCTGCAGGGTTATCAAGGCATAARCTGGGGCTGCTGGGGGTGAGATAAGGTCTAAGAAATGGCTATGTATTCTGTTCTTAGGCTATAGGAWGGTAAATTCAGGAATTCAATTTCACATTTAGAAATGGTAGTTGACTTTAAGTCAGTAGTAGATGAGAGATGTGATTATGGCTGGCTACAGGCTTGCCTGATCTGTGCATTGGCCCAAGGGACCCTGAAGCCAGGTAGGTTCATCAGTGCATCACCCTGCCTGAGCCATGGAACAGTTCTACAGGAGCCCTCTGAAATTTTAGGCATGTTTGGTGCAGAGACAGTGTTGCAATAGCACAGACACATTACTACTGGAACAAAGGCAGAGTACAGAATAATTAAAAGTATGGATGGRGTATATTTAACTTTTCTGATGCCAAATCATGTAAATATATTCATGCTCCATTACTGGGTATGACCACAGCCTCCTATAAAAATCCTGCTCATTTGAACTGTGARAAATCTCAGTGAGCAAGAAGCAGCCAGGCCATTATGCCTTAGACAGACATGACATCCTTATTTTATCTCTTGGCTGTCCTTCATTTATATTTGTAGAAGTTGAATTTTAACCCAGCACAAAACTTGTGTGTGTGTGTGTTGGAATGCAAGTGCTATCCTCAGGCTACAATGATTCTTAAAAACAGTGAAACTGTTCTCAGTTTCACTTGCACAAACAGATTCAGTGGGTGTTGTCTCAACAAATTGGAACATAATCTTGAGAATACTGAGCCTTGAGAAAAAAAATTATAGCAAGTTTTGCTCTCTGAGGAGAATGGCCAGTTAAAGTAAAATATCCCCAACATATCCTAGGGAGTACTATGACTGTGGTTGTTCCCTTTATAGCTAATGGAAAGGAACAGGCACCTCTAGAGAGTCATTAATCTCATCATAAGATAGAACAGATGAATATCCCTGGAGGAGCCTATTTTTCTCCATTAACTATAAAGGGATTCTAAAATGCCTGGCTCAGATTTTAGATGTCTAACTTTCAGATGTTAAATTACAACCAATTAAGTCAATCACATGTTGTCCCCTAGCAGAACATATTCTTTTCCTCCACAACCAGTCAATTCAGTCAGTATCCACAAAGAGAAGGCTGGAAAGAGAAAAATCAGTCCTGAATCTCCCTGAACCTCCTCACACATTTGCAGTAATTGTCATCCACAGCATGCAAGTGGGGAATAATGCATACTGTCAGAAACTTCTGAGTCCAACTCCTTTTTAACAGTCCATTATTTCCAATTTTGGGACACTAACTGATAAATGAGGAAGGAAAGTGTCAGAAAGGATATTATCTGTTGCTGCCTCTAATGAGTACCATCTGGACAGCCTCACACATGGAAAAGTATTTTGCTCCTGTTTTGCACATCATTAAAAACACAAGATACATTTTTCTTTTATATACCAACATCAGTATAATCAGTAGAAACACTATATTTCCAGCAGTTGACTATTTGGGATGTGATGCATCTGTTTTCTACCTGATAAGCACAGGTTGGAAGTCTGTAAAATTTCAAAGTATCTTTCTTGCTGTGCCACTTGGAGGAATTCACCATAGTTTTGCTGTTACGTTCATAAAATTTCCATTTTCATAATTTTTTAAATAATCAAATACTCTGAGCTTTAATGCATATATATTCTTAAATGTTAAAAAAAAATGAAAAACCAACCCCCAAAACAATTACTGTGCCAATATAAGTTGTTTCAAATGTAAACGTAGCTGTAGAAATATGATCACATACGTGCTACCTTTTGATAGTGTTTTTATACTGTATACAAAGGATTATATATTTCTTTTTTTTTAGAAAGCTTCGCTCTTCACGGCTTGCAGGTGGTCCCTCTCTTCAAGGGCTCGCTCTGCCCAGAGGCGACCCTGCCACGATCTGTGGGCCGAGGCCACACACAGACCCCGGTGGGTGCAAGAGTGGTAGAAACCTTCCTGCTGCTGTTGGAAAAAGAGGCTGACTCCTTTGGGGGTCTGAGTTCTCAGGGTTTATTGAACCTGGAAGGTCAAAGGAGCACCTCTCTGGGGTGTGCAACACCTTYTAACAGGGGGAGGAACAGTAACAGTAGACCAATCAAGAGGGATCGGGRCATGGTTACAAACTGGATAGACATCAACCAGGAGCAATAGGGATAACTTGGGGGAGGGACAAAGATTAAACATCAAATCACCAAGAAGAAACCACAGAACTCTCTAGAACAAAGGGCAAGGTTTGGGGAAAACTGACAGGTGCCAGGGGAGGGCACAGGGGAGACGGACAGGA
The DNA here is from genome assembly GCA_902810485.1 of Alauda arvensis. Lineage (NCBI taxonomy): Eukaryota > Metazoa > Chordata > Aves > Passeriformes > Alaudidae > Alauda > Alauda arvensis. Next base: position 424,206 of record CADDXX010000079.1, on the reverse strand, counting down.
GCTTCCCCGGGGGGTTGCATCAGGGAGGCGGACCAGGCAGAACCAAGGGCAAACAGCAAAGGGGGTTGCTTGGAGCAAACCAATACAAATGGAAAATCACAAACCCCAACAACGGCTAAGTATTATTTTTCTTAATATCTTTTTTTTTATTATRAAACAACTGAATAAGTTCTGGGTTTTTTCTTATTGTGAGGAGTATTCTTTACATGACACTTCAGGGTGCCACAGAGATTTGCTGAGAGGTCAGTTCTGAATCCCAGATTCTGCAGAAGCCAGACAGGAAACAACTGAACACAAAAGAATATGAAGATGCATGTTTTCAATTATTTTCACTGTAACGACTGAAAATTAAAACACCARMGCACAGCTTTTCCCCTAAAATCTAAAACTGTTGAGGATTTAAACTCCCTAAAATCTCTTTTTCCATTGCTAAACATTAAACTACTTTCTTCTCTGTTTTTATTTTGTCYGTGCAGATGTCCACATGTACACAAAGTGTCTGTTTATCTATCTGCATGTCTACCTATATGCATATATATGTATATAGTAGCCTTTTGAGTTCCAAAAATGCAGTTACAGGTAATTTAATGTGAAAAAGGGAAGGAAAAACAGATTTACTTATCCACATTGGTAGAGATTTTTTTTTTCCCATAATTGTATGGTAGGATATAAGAGTCAATTTAGGGCAAAGGAAAGGAAACAAAAGAAAATCCAATTTACAAAAATCATGAAGAATTTCAGAATATTGTAACATCTGGCTSTATAAGGTAAGACTGTGCCTGGGTAATATTTGCCAGCACAACTGTGTGATATGCAGGAAGATGCAAAGACCCACAGACCTCAGCAGCACTACAGGAGTAACAGAATTAACATCTTTTGAAAAATGTCATCAATGTATTATGTATAAAATAGATCTGTACTACACTGCAGTGTCAGCCATGCATGACTTTTTGTTCTTCTGATTTGCATAGGGAAGGAGAGTTAATTTCCATTCATCTGGGCTTCTTTAAAAAGTAACATCTTTTTAAAGTAATCTCCTAGGGAACTTCTGAAAACATACAAAACTAGATCATGGAGTCCTTGAGTTTATGAGTAAAAATTTCCCAGGATAATACAATTTGAGAAAACTGCATGTATCTTGGGAAAAAGATATTGTCAGAAARTTCTTAGTTGTTTTTCATGATTTGGCTGGCAGTCTTCATAATAAATACAGCAGGAGGCATCTGATGGGGAAAGTTATAATATAGCCTCAGCAATTTAGCTGGAAAAGCTTAAGAAGATGTCACTACACTTTCCTCAGCTGAAAGCTACTGTCCTGACAGTTGTGACCCCAGAATAAACAGTGTGATTACTTCAAATCCATTTCAGTGCAGTATCACAGGGTTATCTTAAATCACTGCTGAGTGTAATTTCAGAGTATTGGGTTTTGGTTTATGTATTAGATAATAAATATTTTATCATGGAGAATTACCTTTATAACAAGTGGATAGTGATGAATTCCTGAAGTTCTTAGTTGGTTTGTTTTCTAATTGAAGTATTATAATTCATCTTWTCTGCAGATGTATTCAGCAGATAGTCAGTTTGTTCCATAGTCAGCTGGGAGAGTAGGCCCACAATGGATTTGGCATGATTTATATCCATTAAAGTGTTTACCATCTGTGGCTGGTTTACAAAGTAAAAATGTTGTTTTTCARAATGTTATTGATATTTTAACTTTATTAATAAACTAATAAAGTGTTGTATTTTCCTCAGCCATGCACCATGGATATATTGCATAATAATAAACCATATGATGCAACAGAACTATAATGTTCTTTTTGCTATGATTTTTTGGTGYGATACTAAACTCTCTGGTCTAATTGAAACACCTTATTATGGAGATAAGGCAGAAATGAAAGGGTCAAGTTCTGTTGATGTTTAAAAATTCAGGTTATGTATTTGTGAAATTGTTTTGGTTTTAAAATCTATATGCCTCTCATGATGTCTGTCCATTTTGTACATTGATAAGATTGAGTAAGCAGAATAAGGTTGTGTCACATACATTGCTGGTTTTATTATTTTATCAGACTTATATAATCTGGCTAGTGTAGGCTCATTAAAAATGATGCTACTCCTGTGTGGAGCTCTGCAACAGCAGCAGAAGCAGGCTTGCGRGGCTCTCTGCCATTTGTGATGAGCATTATATCAAAATTCCTTTGAAATGCTGTCACAGATGCAGGAAACAAAAAAGGGMGTTATGTAAAGTGATTTCTACATCTTGGAGCACAGAATATTAGGAAACCTGTCCAAGGTCTCTATTTCTGTGTGCATATGGGTATTGAGCGTGCAGTCTGTTTGTCTGACAGGCTAGCTGTATTTTTTCTGAATTATTTCAACAACTAAGTTATTATTACTATGCAAAATATRTGCAGAARAACAACAAAAACATAACAAMAATCTTTAATTTATTTTTAWATTTAATATTAATATTTAATACTAGTAACAGAAATAGTGAATTTCTCTTCAACACTGACTATATCAAGGTGTGAGTATGTCAAGCAACCWTAGGTTGCTGCATTGAAACAAAAGTACTCTGGGTCATTTTAAACAACTGTGATCCATCATACTTCTACTTCATGAAAAGAATAACAGTGCTRTTGGTACTTTTTGGCCTCAAGAGCTGCCTAACGATCTGTCAACACTTCTGCTAAGTTACCTGCAAAAATGGGGTTTGAGTAGCTGTGTTCCACTGTGAACAGAACTGGTACACACAAACTGTTYTGCTGGCCTCGCTTTTGAAACTGCTGACCTGACACCAGGAAAGGCAAGTGATCAGGCAGGAGAGGCACAGGCTGCACAATGAAAAATTTAATAACTTGTAAATGGTGCAAAAGGAAAGAKGAGTTTGAAAGAGAAGAAAGAAGACAGATGACCCTAGCTTTCAAACAAACATTTTACCTTCCTAAAATTACCCTCTCTACTTCCATATTGATCAGGAAAAGCATCTACTGTTTTCAGATTGCTGAGTTTGATCCTAAAATCATAGAAATAAATTTAATATATAAATGTTTCTTTATCACAACAATAAAATAATGCACAAACCACCCCATATCATTACTGTTCAAGAAGCATTTAAAGTGTCTTTTAGCATTACCCTCTCAGAAAATCAGGCCATTTCCTTGAATGCCTAAAYGTGATTTGATAGTGCCTACTCTCAGGCAACCAGGTATAAAAAATATATTCCTTTTTCATCATTCTTATGATAAAAAAGATATGGAAAAATAGCTGAAAAACCACAGAGTGAAAAAAATATTATGTAGAGAAATTATTTTAAAAATCACAAACACAATTTATAAAAGAAGCAAATTGAATACTGTTGCATTAATATATATGCAATAGATATGTAGATTGTATAGCCATCACATTCAAACAAATCTGTGGACAAAGACTGAATTTTGCTCACTTAATTTTCTATATTGTTATTTTTCACATGGTTTCTCCACATCTAAAGGTTAATTTCTCTGTCCTTTTATATTTTAGAAATGTCTGCTTTTATACTTCTTTTTCCTTCCCTTTAGAGTGATATGCAGTTTACATTTATTGGCAACTTACATGTGACACATGATGTCATCCAAGAATAGTTTATTGTAAAGAATGCTTTAATTGGTTACAGTGAGGATTGGGATGCAATAGTACAAAAATGTTAGAATATATATATATGTGTATATATATATATATGTACTTTAAATTTTATTTTATTTATCTTTTGAAAGTTTCAAAAATAACTTCAAAAATTTTCTAAGCATCTAATAATTTCTGTGCAAGTTGTGGTGTTTCTTTCTTTGCTTTGTTTTTTTTTGTTTTYCTGGCAATTATCACCAAAGAAAATATTTATTTGTAMACTGATTTGTCCATATTTATTCATGGCATAAAGTTATGGAAAGAATGTGCATAGTTGTATATGACAAATATTTTAAAATACATATGCTAATAAAATTCAAATGAATAAATAAAGACCTTGCCTAGGACCTTTATCACTATACTAATGAAAAAATAAAATCTTTCCAACAAAATAATTCATTCATTAGTAAACACTATGAAATTAAAGTATGTMATATCAGTAATCATGTATAAATAATTAAAATCTTTAAAATTCAGTTATGTGGTGGAAAATACACATGAATTTAACATCACTTTGATGAGACCAGTGTAAACTGCAGATAAAATACACAGAAAACAGACAAAAAGCATACTCTTCATGTGCTCAAGTGATGCAAAAGGTAATTTATTCATCAACAGTACTAGTCACTCTGAGAATCTACTTCTGTGGTAGGTAGTATACTTTACACATACAAAATRCATTTACAGTCTTTCTGCTCACTGTTTTATTCTCTGATAGAATAACATTCTGTCTCTACCATTCAAGGCTCTCATTCATTTTTCATTGACGTGATGGGAGTCTTCAGACTGTGGGCATTGTATTCCCTAACAGTTCAACCTTTATGTAAAGACAGGTTCGGTTTGGGAGTCAGTTAAGTTCTGTACATAGCATACATATAACCTGTACATATGTATAGTAGACTTGATAATACATCTACTGTAAACATTGGAAAGACTGTTATTAATGYCAATGGCTTTTCATCTAGCAATTTTAGTATATTGTCTCAGAACACATACTAAACTCAGATATTCCRAATTCTGACATTTCTTATACCTGAAAAATTCCTTGCATACACCCCCGTGCACTGCATAGTGGCACGGGCTCATATTACAACTTTTGCCTCTATTGTATACTTGCAATAAATTGCATGCATGGTCTTGAGAAGAGTGGCAGTGAAACTTAGCATTTGTTWCTTTGTCAATAGAGGGAGGAACACTCCTCACTGACAACAGCAAAAGCCCACTCTCACACATCTAGCATGTCTGTCTAACTACACAGAATAAATGATGAGAATGTAATCTATCAGAAAATACTTCTACCTGAAGTCACAAAAAGGTTCTCTCTCCTATTCACATGGTGTCACCTTACATATTGAAGATATTGTACATAGCAAAGTCAGATGATGAAACAAAATATGAGTTCAACTATGAATCCCTTTTTTTAATCTTGTAAGTGCCAGGTGGGACTTCAAATCCCTACACTTCCAAATGATGCAAATATTCTTTTGTTTCCTGATATTAAAGGAAATATTTAACAAAACCTTCACAAATATCTTTGAAAAATCAGAGTTCATGGTGTACATCTGAAGTGTATCTTAATGATACACCCATATATCCTTCCATGATTTTAATGACATTTATTTGTGTATTGTGTTAATGCCTTGGGGGAAAAAAAAAAAAAGCCAGCAACAAAAAGAAATAATTTGGCATCATAACAGAACCTGAGAAATTAGACAGAAAATATTAATTAAGAATATGGTCTTTCTCTAGAAATAGRACATCAGTCAATCTCTATAATTCGATTTGTTTTGCAGTCCTTTAAAGCTGACAAAGGTGTCCTCCAGTCCTGGCTCTGCAGTAGGTTGACCATTGTAACAGGTGAAGTTATTGCAGTGGAAGCCAATTAAGAGTMATATAATTTCTGCAGCGGTGAATTACAAGGAGATGACTTGAACACATGTTTTTTTTTCTTCTACTACAGAATCAAGTTCTTTGAGATTTGTTGAGATCTTTTAAGGTTAAACACAAGACTTATGGTTCTCCACAGAAACAGAAATATAGGTATCCTCAGCAGACCACTTTGTTTTCCTCAAACTCATAACAATATGAGAGGCTTGGGCACTTTATGGCTTCTCTCTACTCCTTGTTCTTATTTTAACTGGAAAAATAAGAGTATGAATGTACCTCTATATACATCTCACTGAGCTTATCATGTACTTACGATATATTTTAACACTGTTGCTAATCAATTTATGCTGAACATATAAAACTTTTGTTTTCTATTTTAACAAAAACAATGCATGTATTTTTAGCGAAATCCTACTTTTTCTTCCATTGTCTCCCCAGCTGTGAATTTTCATCACATAGTCCTAAAATCTTTGGTGTGACTGGGACTAGGGACATATTTTGTTTGAGTATTTKTTTCCTATGAATAACATAGTCACCCAAAATCAAGTATTTAAAATGCTTTCACTCTTTTTTTTATTTTCAGCCTCAAATAACACTTGTATGTGTCTAAAAAGACCTTAAATACATTATTTTTGATGGATTACTCCCTATCTCCAGTACTAACCAAAGTATACTCTATTTGCTCATTTMATTATAACTCAAATTCAGATAACTTTATATTAAAAATGCCCTTATTTCCTTAGGAAGAAGGGAATCTAGACAAGGACATCTGATGGAGGATCTCTCACCTTTCCATAAGCAACTGAAAACTCATGGATGTGTAGCCTCATGTCAAGAATCCAGGTAAAGGAGATGATGAAATAGCTTTTACCTTAAATATCTTGAGTTGGGTCTCTCAGGATGGGATTCACCTTTCCAATTTCACAAATTTRGGTGTTATTATGTAGATGACTACAGATTGAACAGGCACCTGATATTCCCAGTCAACACACATCTAGGTAAGCAACAGCCACCCACCAGCAGGCATCCCACACCACTCCAAGTTCCGTGGCATGCTGGAGGCACGGCAGAGCTGCCAGACAGGTTGCAAGACCTCAGTGGGAGCTCAGTAGACTATCACAGGGTGTTTCACACCTGCCTAGATGCGGGCTACTGAATGCTTCTGTCTCTAAAGCAAGAAAGACAAGCTGCTCTTTTCCATATCTTGGGGACAGTCCTGCTTTGACTAGAACATATTTTTCCTTTCTCTTGGCAGAACATATTATGCAATTCAGAAGAAAATATGTCTGTTTTAATATCACTAAGATGATTAGGGCTAGAAACTAAAACAAACTTGTAGGAGCTAAGATAAAAAATAAAGAAAAAACTAAGAGAATACAAGGAACAGAGGATGCTAAGGTGAAATTAGAAAAGAAGTGGAGCCGTAGGCGAGACTTACACAATTACTTAATTGATCAACACTTTAACTGAAAAGAATTATTTTTGTGTAGATTCCCAATTAAAAAAAAAATCAATTACTGGTCACTTATTTACATATCAAGGTTTTAAAAGTGCCTTCATTTCTGAACCTTATATAATTGCTAATTTTATCAGTGCTTTCCTCAGAATTTGACTTTTCTCAGGAACAATTTGCTTGAAGGTACTATTTCACTTATTTTTTTTATTTTATTGGAACTTCACAGTTATAGATGCACCTACTCATCAAAATTAAGTTCTGCTAGTCTATCAGCTCCATTGTTTCATTAAAAATCAATACACTAAGATGCAGTGAAAAGCTATATGTTTAGAGCAAGACTGAAGAGAAGCAGAGAAGCTGTAAAGAAAAAAAATAAATACCATAGAAATAAAACCTATTATTTGATAAACTGTGGTTTTACTCCTCACTGGGCCTATCTTGCTTTTTACTGCATATGTATTTCTCCACCTAAGTAAGTAAAACACCCCAGGTTTGCAGAAAAACACCCATGAAATTTCAGTCCTTTTCTTCTAAAAGTCACATATGACCATCTCTCACATTGAATCAAAGTTGATCTATCTTTTCTGTTTTAGAAAATAGGTTTAAGGATAAGTGTTATAAGTACATTAAAAGTCAGAAATAACAGAGTATTATCACTGTCCTGGAAAATGAATCAGTTGCTAAAAGCTAGAAGTTTTATTTTGATGGTATATCTAAAATATGGATTAAAAAAAAATTATGGAAGAACATGAAATCAAGTCCTGGCAAAAAAAATCAACTAGCATATAAAGGATTCATCAAATTATAAAATCACTCTGAAAGTGAGTATGGTACATGTAAAAAGGGAACKTGGTGTTTTTCAGTGGAGAAAACTAATTTTAATAGGGAAACAAAATCCTTAGTTAATCTTCTTCAATTTTTGGAAYTTGATTGCATGGGGAAAAAAAAATGTACAAGCTCCAGCTAGCTGGAGAAACATTGAGTTGTCAGCAGCTACCAATATTTGTTCAAAATATTTCATGTTTATCCTGTGAGCAAAATAAGATMATTACATTGACCAGTGGTATGGGCAGTAGAAGAGCAAATGATGGTATCTGAAAGATTTTAAGCTACAGATTACACATTTACAGCAAACATGTAAACTCTTCACATCAGTTGCACCAAATTAAACCTATTCATGAGGTAACAGATAGTAGCTGCATAGTATTGCAAAAAGCTTCAGTTTAAGCAAAAAAAAAATTCAGTCTTTGAAAAATATTTCTTATATTCTTCTTGTGTAGCAATGAATAAGTATGTGAATTGTTATTTAAGCATCATCCTGGCAAAGATAGTCTTTAACTAAAGAAACAAACAGCTTTGTTCAATTACTTACTAAAGAATTCAAATGTATGTATAAACAAAAATATTTTAAAAATAATATAATGTGCTGTATTTTTCAGAATTGTAAGAACATACCTGCATTGCTTTTCCTAGCTATTGTCATGTTTCTAAAAATACCATCTGTACTCATCTGTAAGGTTTGCGAGGTTTGCCAGCCTGGAAAGAGGAACCATGATTCCAATCATGGAACCTTTGAAAGAGGAATGTCTAGTAGCTGGCAAAGCCAGTGTCTGCTCATTTCCACTCACAATAGCAACCACACMTATCTATTTATTTTTCTTAAAACAATAATTTTTTCAACATTTTAGCCTATATTATTATCTGCTTAACTTTAATTCAGCTAACTACCTGTTAAAAATACAGTGTTCCAACACATATGAATATAAGAAGCTTATAAAAAAATAAACCAACTCAGTAATAAATATTAGCCCAATACRTGTCTATTCATTTTAGTAAGCTTTCAGTTGTATGATTGAGAAGAAAGTGCCAGAGGACAGGACTACTTTTGACCTACTTTTCAACATAACTAGTCATTAAAATACCAAGAAAATACCCTTGCTTTTCTTGACAGACTTTTCTGCCAACAAGAAACAATGATTGCCTGTATCAATCAACAGTTCATGGCTGTGGGTTACTTCTTATTTCCTCAGTTGTAAAGGCACTCAAATAAAGCACTTCCCTTTAAAATAAGTCCTCATAGATATAAATTTTTAGTTGTACCGAGGGATTAAAAGCCATGTTCTGCCTGCATGACATTTATTGCAAGATCAAGGTATTAACTTGTAGATAAGTGTAGGAGAATGCACATGAGCATGCTGATTCCCTGTGCTAAAAACTCCTGAAATGCTTTTCCACTGAGAATGTGAAGCATATTTTATTTTTTATTAAGATAATAAAAAGGATTAGTCACATTACAGATTAATTGCCAGCACAATTTATAATCCGTATTATAAAATGAAGCTCTTCAGTTAGCTGAATTCAGAAATTCATCTGAAAATGTAATCTTCCCTTATGCTTGAAGGTCTGTAAAATAAAAATTAATGCTTTTCTGTGTTAAAAATTTTGCTTGTCKGTGAAACATATGCCATGGTTTAGCCTAGAGAAATGATTCCTGGGACAGACATTTTGAATTAAAGTGAAAAATCTGGCTGTCTATTTGAGACAATAAAACTACCATTATTTTGTGAATATTCTGAAAAGTACATTAAATGTTAAATATCCATATTGATGAACTTATCCAGCCTCTAGCATTAGCACAGTTTTAAATTTTTTTTAAATTAAAAAAAATCACTTATGCAAACTCCAAAATAATATAAATGTGTCCAATAAAGGTTAAAACCTAAAATATGTTATTTGCTATAACTTATTTTTTTATTTATTCAACACTAGATTAGTACCTTGGGAGAACTGGTTTCAATACCTACAAGTATCAGTGTGATTTTTTTTTTTTGGACATGACACCTTTCCACCCCTTTAGTGTTCAAGAATTGCCAACATCTCATTCAAGAACTGCCAACATCCCATTCAAGAACTTCTATGGCACTCTAGAATACACCAGCACACTGTGTTGMGTAATGTCCAGTGAACAGCAATGAGAGCATAGACCAACCCTCTGCACCTATTGGTGTCCAACAGGAAAGGATAGTTAGATATAGATATAGAATTAGACAGACATAATTTCTGCAAACTCTCGGTCTTCTGGAGTAGGTTTGCCACATGCTGTGGAAGATTTACTCCATCTAAATTGATGGTGAATTGTTAAAGAACCATTCTCTTCCATCTGTATGAATGTGTCCTGGTTTTTTGTGCTACAAATCTTGCTGATTTTGTAAAAGCTTTTCCAAAACTCTACCTTGTTTTCATTCTCAGACTCAAACACACCATCAAAAAAGAATTCACTAGATGAAACACAATTTTTCTTTGCAAAAGCTAAACAAAAAATTTTTAATTTTTTTAAAAACTTTTTTTATGACGTAAAAATATACTAATTTCCTGTATAAGTATCTAGATGTATTGTCTTCTGACATCTGGTTTTTGTGATTTGATAAGGCATTTTTAAAACAGTGTGTTAACATAAAATTTTTACTTTTCATTATTTTTATTTCTAGTATTTTATAATTRCTTGTTATTTTTATTGATTAATTAATAATTAATATAAAAATAATAAGTCCTGAGTAGGAATCTTAGAGCATARGACCATGGAACAGAATGTTTTGTGTTGGAAGGGAGCTTTAAAGATCACCACTTCAGCTGCCTTACCATGATCAGGGGTGTCTTTCATGACAATTTCATGAGCCTATTCATCAAGGTTTCTGTGGATGGCATCCCTTCAAGCCTATGAACTGCACAAGTCAGCTTGATTTGCTGCAAATTTGCTGAGGATTCATTCAGTACCACTGTCCATGTTATTGCTAAAGGCAAGACACTGTATTAGACCCAGTAGGAACCCTTGAAGGACACTGCTTGGTTTCCTCTTGGACATTGAGGCTTGACTGCAACTCTTTGGACATGGCTATCCAGCCAATTCCTTATCCATCTAAGAGCCATCTGTCAAGCCCACACCTCTGCATTTAGTGACAAGGATGYTATGGATGATGGTATCAAAGWCTTTACAGAAGTCCAGGCAGAAYAACAAAAGCAGCACTTTCCTTGTCTACTGCTGTAGTCATTCCATCACAGAAGGCTAATCACTTGGTCAAACATAATTTTCCCTTTCTCTAATCATCTCCTTGTTTACCATGTGCGTCTACATACCTTCCAGGAGGTTGTACTTCACGATTTTAGCAGGCACAGAAATGAGAYCAACTGATCAGTAGCTATCAGGGTCCTCTTTGGTGCACTTTTTTGAAAATAGGAGCAATTCAGCTAGGCAACTGCACCAACCCATTCCCTTAGGATCMGCCTGAGGGATGCACCTCATCAGATCCCATAGATCACTGTATATTTATATTCCTCAGGTGGTGTCAAACTGGACTTTCTTCTGCCATAGGACATATCATTTTCCCCCAGTCCTGACCTTGATGTTCAGGGACTTGAGACAGGCATTTTGAACAAACTGATAATAGTTGTCAGTATGTCCTTCTCATTCAAGTGTGTTTACMTAGGGGTCAGTTACATTTTRGGTGTCCTAGGACATGATCTCTGGTCTCCATCTTCTTCTCCAGGATGATATGAAGTTCTCTTCAGACATATGCACATCTGCCACCACTATGTACGTTTCTCAGTTATCCTAAAATGTCTTCAATGGTGCTAGGCACATGTAYTACAGTCCTAATTTACTTGCTTTATTTCACAATTCTGACATGAAAAAACATTTCTTAGCTGTAGTAGTTATTCAGTTCCCAAAATAAGAAGAAGCAATATAGTTTCTGAAGAACACACCCCTTCTCTCCATTAGCCAGAATATTCACAACTATCAGCGCTAATTCAAAACATAAGCTCTAAATATTATTTTAATGTAATTTAACGCTGGGAATTAACTAAGAGCAGAATCTATTGGTTAGAGATTTGCCCATCATTACTGCATTACTTGCACTGAATACATGGCATTTTTGAATATGCAATGAATACCAGACTATGGTATTAACATGGCCAAGCAATCAGAGTATTAACTTTGATTAGGCCTCATCCATGCTGACTTTTCCATTAATGTAAAATACCATAGATAGGCATAAGTCAATTCTACGATTAGTGAGTCTCACAGTCCTTGATTTGAATGCCAATTTGCAGAACTATACATCAAAGTAAAATCAGATTACCATATTTTATGTGTGGGTGGGTGTGTGATACACTAAAGGCATGTCAAACAACATTCGTATGTAAAGATCAGTAGGAAGAATATGATTATGGAAGAAGTTAAATCCTGCTCCAAGTGTCTGGCAATTTAAAAAGTAGTAATTTTAAWTTTTTTAATTTTAATGTGATGCCATTTATTTACATTTCTCCATTCTATTACCAACCTTATTACCAGTTTTGAGTTGAAACTCTGTATTTATTTGAGATGCTTTTCTGTTATATAGATGTGCTGAAATGAGATGGCTTTTGAATTAGCCTTGCCTATACATGTGGTCTGAAAATTCAGATTCAGYTCAAACTTTGAGTACAAAATAAAAATTTTTATTTTATAAAGCAACTCCTGGATTTTTCACTAATGCATTAGCATTATTCCAACGTCTGTTGCACTAGCAAGGCAAAAATGTTCTTCCATATTTTGAAGTCTCATCTATGTGTTGCAATTGGTTTTCCATGTGACTATTTCAAAATACTGGGAACAGGTAGAAATATAACATTTGGTTTAGAAAGTTGTGTCAGGGTCTACCTGGTTGTTTACAAATAGCTTGTTACACAAATTTCATTATAGAACTCAAGCTTGAAACTTTAATTTTATAGAGATGGAGAAATAAGAGAAAAATTTATAAATTGAAASTATTCTGCCATTCCATAGGGCAATTCAATGAAAATTTTAGTAACTCACTAAATCTGATGAGATAGTGTGATGATGAAAATAATAGTCATGTACAATATCTAGTTTGAAGTATTACWTTAACATGAAAAATAATTAAAACTTGCTTACTATGTTCAAATGCATAATTTACCAGGAATCACAGTCAATTAGGAATAAAAACTTGAGCTGTTTTTGTTTGCCACACACAGACTGCCTAATGTAGTGAAAAATCCAGCATGAAATTTCTCATTCTGATTCACCCTTCTCAGACATTTCTTCAAATGAAAATTCCATTTCAATGCAGACTTTTGGAGAGTTGATTTTTTTCCAAATCATTATCTACAAATTATGCATAGTGGTTATGTTGTACAGCCTTGTTCATGAGAGATAGAAGGCAAAGGACAACACTGACTTAATTTAAAACAATCACTAGCATTTCTAAAGCTAAATAATGTAAGCCAATTCATTCTCATTTTAACTCTGATTCTTGCAATCTTTTAAGTCTGACAGAAGGTAACAGGACATATAGTTAATTACTATATATCCGAAGATATTTCTAGTGACTTTGTCTTAAAAATGTATTTTTTGTTTCTGAATCATGCAAAGGAGTTTTTTCATTAGTTTTGACTCTTCTTAACAATGTGTGTAAGTCYATCAAGATCTCTACTGATCCTTCTTATAACTTCAATATTAGTTTCAGAAGGAGTTTTCAACCTTTTCTTTACCGTGGACTTTTGGGTAATAGTATGCAATTTTGTGCAATAAATACTACAAGGATGCAATAAAGGAGGAAAATAATGTTTTCATTTTTCAGCCATCAGCCATCATGATTTCTTTAGAATTAACATGACATTTCTGCATATATGAGCACTTCCTGTGACAGGAAACTACTTCCAGGTATTTTCATATATTAATTTGTACTTTTAATATCTCAGAGATATTAAGAGCTAAAACTTCTATATTCTTCTCCCCTCCCACCCTGACTCCTTCTCCACCAAGATTAATTCAGAGCTAGGATATCTGTGCTCAACAGGGGCATTTCTTGATGAAGACAGACTCCTTGCAGTAAGGGAAGGTTCCCTAGGGGTCTGAGGAAGGAGATGTCAGACACCTGAAGCCTTGCCTCTCCATTCAGRTAGGTCACTGATATCATGCTGCTTTACAGTAAAGGAATAGGTGGTCCAAGCTAAAGACTCAAAGTGTGGAATTAATTTGAGGAAATGCAGCTGTTTATTTTTGCAGTCWTATATTTAGACTAGGTGCCCTAGATTCCTGTTAGAGTGAATGGAAAGAAATAAAACTTTTAAAACATGCTTTATCTCTTTCTAAATATGGATAAGGCATAGTTAGAGATTCAGACTTCCAAACATAGGTGTCCAAATGTGAACTAAGGATCTAAGTTCCACATACAGTCAGTGAAAAACCTAATCTTGGCCAAAGCATAAACAGCTGGTTTGAGATGTCTTAGGATATCTCAGACAACCAGGRTACCCATGGAGTTCACAGATATGAACCAGGACCTGTAAAAGAACTATAAACTTCTCAAGTGGCAGCTAGAGGCCATGTTGGATACTCCAGGAAGCCCAAATTAATACTACATTTAAAAGCTGAGGTTTACATTAAGTTCTGTTTAAACTGATCTGAGACACTTTGTCTATTCTCTAGTCTCCAGTCTCTATTACCTATTGTCTATTCTATATTATCTAACCCCTATTCTCTGTACTGGCCGTTCCTTYGATGACTGTAATAAAAGTTTAGACACAACAGTTTACACCCACATGACAATATTTACTTAACTAAATTTGGCACCTATGTCTACAGCTGAAATGTTCCTTGCATCCCAAAATGTCATAAACCTGAACAGTTCCCATGTCTCCCCACTGACTGTACAGAAAGACAAAGGTGACTTGCTCAGCAGGAGAACTCTACRCTGCAGCTGTGAGAATTTCAGCAGAATGAGTACACTGAAWTTCATCTTCACGATTGAATGAAGAAAAAATCTTAATAGGCATATCTGTTTATCTGATTAATATAACCCCTGTTTTCATAAAGTTAGAACTTTTGTCAGAACCTATGCATCATAGAGAGGGAAGGAAGAAGAAAAGAAGAGTTAGTACCTGGTTTCTTGGCCTCTGCCTTAATACTGTCAATTAGGCTTGTCAATTAGTGTCAATTGTGGTTATATTGATCTGTGTGCTTTATGGATTCTAACTGGAACTAGACCTATTCTACAAACTCAGACACTACAACAAAGTCYATGGCTTCTAACTTTCAGTCACAACTGAATTAATTAGTAGGGCTACTTTTCTAAGAAGGAGTTGGATTTAGTTATTTTCATCTATCTCTTGTATTCATTGTAAGTTTTTAGGCCTGACATTAGTAAAACAAACAAACAAAAAACAAAACAAAACAAAACAAAACAAAAACATGTTTGAGACAAGATTGCATATATTTTTATTTTATAATTAATGTACCATGATATATTGAAAGTAAATTGATATTCTTTGGTTTATTCTGATCTATTTCTACAATACTAAATTGAGGATGTCCTCCTGAAACTAGTAGAGAAACACTCTTGGGAAGCAGAAAAAAGAAAAAAGCCACATTTTTATTGTTGCCATTATTGTTATTAGGATATTATCCTACTTTTTGAAGTAATGTAAGAGCAAATATTTATATGGTATAAAAATTTAAAAGCTAATATATATCGGTCTGTGTCCCAATATAACAGCAAATATTATTWAAAATAATCAGTTGTGTGTATTATCTATAATTTTCTGCTTTTYTTTTAATAAAATGTGATTTGACCATGGGAAAAAATATTTGAAGGATACTCTTTGGCTGCCTTCTCTTGTATGTGTGTTCTTATTTTTGATTGAAACTTCCAACCTAAGGATGYTATTCACAAGTGTGAGATTCATCACACTTATCTCTAGCAATATAGAAGTCAAATAGCTTAGCTGTGATTTAACTCACCCAACCTTAGAAGCTGCAATTCAGTTACAGACTGTGATGTGTAAATTCATAAGCTCACAATACAGCTGTTACGTTTCAGCTAGGGAACACTTAAAAGGCTTTAACRTAATCATCTGTAACACTTCAGGTATGCTAAAGTATCTTGCCTGAATTCCAGCTGCCAGGTCAGAATAGAAAATGTATTAAGCCTGGACAGATATCTCAGGTATCCCAGGATGCCTTGAATTCCACCTAAGCATGCATGATATTAAAACCYATTTTAGAAACCAGTCCCCAACATCTGCCTTGAGTTCAAAGAGGACAGAATTATATACAAATGCTGTTGGTCATAACTGCAGCCAATTTAAAATAAGCCAACAAGCCATTCTAGTAGTTTAACGTAGAATGTTAGTACACATGGGGAAAAATGGAAAAAATGTTTTAAAAWTTTATTTCATTAAATAAAATTTCCCATTGYTATATTCGAGTCTGCTTGTCCAATGTCAGTCAGAAGGAAAGGCAGGGAGATTGAAGATTGTTCTAGAAATCCAGTAGGATTTCTGAGAAGGAATTGCATAATAAACTGAAGAAAGCTGRAAGAAAAACAACAATAAAAACAACAAAACCTACAATTTTTAAGCCTATCTATGAATCTCTGGCCCAAATGCTGAGACCACAGGAGATACACTGTGGATATTCACACTTCTAAATGAGCAAGAAACAGAATTAAATCATAGCCTCAAC
The DNA here is from genome assembly GCA_902810485.1 of Alauda arvensis. Classification (NCBI taxonomy): domain Eukaryota; kingdom Metazoa; phylum Chordata; class Aves; order Passeriformes; family Alaudidae; genus Alauda; species Alauda arvensis. The sequence goes on along the minus strand of CADDXX010000079.1, from coordinate 407,680 downwards.
TTCCAACAACAAATTGGCTCATGTTCACATTTCTAAGGGTTTCTCCCTTCTGTAGCAATTTTGTCTTGGACAGAGCTAGTTGAGAACGATGGAAAAGAGCTAGGTTATGATAGAACAGTTATTCAGAAGGTATTCTCCATTGTGAATTATATATTATGGATTATAGTTTCAGTGYTTGAGTTTACTCAGTCTGGTTTTGTTAGTTTAGCATAATAAAGGATCCTGTTCCAATCAAAGGAATCATAGGGCACTCAGTCTGATGCAAAAGGACCTATGTCATGCAATTGTGTTTTCTAAGTTTTCTTCTTCTTTCACTATTGTTTGAAAACTTGATCCTGCATGATTCCTCAAAAATCCAGAGAGAAGAGTGATTTTAACTTCCTTTCATCTCCCTGCGAGAGCAATTTTTCCTATTTTAGGAAATATTTGGAAAAACCTGACATTTGGAAAAACAGTATTAATTCACTGAAAACTAAGAATCTTACAGTGAATGGGATTTGGTCTACAAAAATATATGTACTAATGAAACATATATCTTGATAATTTCTATTTACTTTCTGCATCAKTTTAGATGTGATTATGGCTCCATTGATACTAGTAGTATCAACTCTTCCTAAAGTTAGCATTCTTTACTAAAAATCTTTAAGACTTTTGTAATGAGAAATGTATTGTTTTCATTAAACAATCTATAGAAAAAAGATCCATGTAAATCAAGTACATAACATGATCTGACCAGAACTCTGCTAATGACGTAACACTTTTAATCAGAATTGATCCTTTAAAATATGTAACATATTTCTAAACCTCATAATAAATTTTTTCTTCACTGTTGTTCCATTCCTAATTCATCCATGTAACATAATGGACATGCTCAGGTACAGTAAGAACGCAGCTAAGAATCCTTGAATCTATTATTCAGGTTGGAACTTATGAATGCTATGAATTTATTCAAAGGAAAAATGGGCTTAATTTAATATACATGTCTGCAGCTGAGCTAATAAGTTTGGGCAGACAGCAATTCATGGACCTGTAATAAGAACAACTTCCTTCTCAGCCTAATTTAAATATTGCCTTATTGCCAAATCAGAAGTCTAATCATTACTCTAAAATGCATTCTAATTTATGTAGTTGCAGAGAAGTATTGTCTTTTACTAAAAATTTACTTAGTTAAGATCATCTTTCATTAACAGCAGCACAGTCATAGAAAGACCTTTCAAAAAACATGCCTGCTTCTTTTTCCCATGGGCACTCTTAGCCAATGACAATAACATCTTTCACTCTGTTGCTCAGACCAGCAGTTCTTCTTTCTGAACAATTTCAGCAAATCTGCAGGGCCTAACACTGTATTTAGTTCATTCCTTTTGTTCATTCTTTCACTGTCATGTTCTTATATTTATATAAATATACATATATACACACATACATATAAATTAAAACACAGAAAAGAAAAGATAAAAAAAAGCAAAGAAAGAAAAACAAACAAGCAAGCAAACAAAATTCCAAAATGGAAAACCCTTAAATGTAAAAGATATCTTAATTATGTTTACTGTTTAATATTATTATTCCTGCCACTCGTAATATCATTGGGGAGAGCACAATTTCTGGTAAGGATCTAAGGTTATTGCAACARTGAAAATGTACCCCAAAATTTAGAAAACTGTTTCTATTTTGGTTGCTTAGATGTATTCATTGACCTTGCTTTTTGAGGAATGTTTCCAGGCAAAGATAATAATTTCATACATGCACTTTTTTCAACTACTATGACCTTCACCACCCCATTTGTCAATATTTCCTTGACAAGCTAACTAGAGACAAAAATAGAGACAAATAGAGACAACTCCACAACAAAGACAACTCAAAAAACAATGTTTATAAACGAGCTGCCTCCTTTTGCAACATTTGTTTTCCAAATTTCAACAGTGGGAAAAAATCTCATATTGTTTTCATTCTCCCAACTTGTGCCCAAGCTAGGTTCTGGCACTTCTGTCTAGAAGTCCATATTGCTTGCAAAGAGCCCAGTACACAATACTGCCAACTTTGTTGTGCCATATTTATCCTGGGCAATTGAATAATAGTCTCAGGAGTCTAGCTGCATATTCTACATCCTGCACTTAAATCTTTCCTACCATCTGTCTTCCCTTAAAGATCTCTCATGTGAATAAGTTGTTACTGTGTGTCCATAATTAAATTATATTTTTCCCTTTTCAAACCTCCTGTGACAATCCACTTAACAGTTTTGCACTCTATTTTCATAAACCAGACTTTCTTTTTTCTGAAACATTTTCCACTGCCTTTTCTCATCCATTTGAAGCATTTATCTTTMATTGTGGTGAGCTTAATGACTTCAATAATGACTACAACCCTGGAGTATTGTATTCCTCATTTATATTTCAAGCTTGACCTAAGAACACTTTATTTATTATTATGGTATCAGCAATAGCTGTCAGGATTTTTTTGTTGTTGTTACATTTTTGCTTCCTGAGCCCTCTGTTACTTTGTGAGGTTACTATTCTAGCTATTATGTACTATAGCAATTTCTAACGGCACTGGCTAAAATAGGTGTCTCATCCAAAAGCAACCATTAGGATGTAATCCCAAAGTCAAAGAGCTAGCAATTTGGAAAGACAAAAATAAAATCCAAATTAGAAAAACGGATTGAAAAACTGCGTGGTATGTGTGTAGCCTCCATTGATAACCTCTAAAAAATAATGGTCATCCTTTAAAAATCRTCATGTGTCTGCAAACAATCTCTGATATAATTTATTTAATGTTGTTTTAAGGGTTTGGATTAATTCTCAGATGCATTTGATTATCTGCAGCACAGGTGTATGCAACTGAGCAACCTTAAGCTCATTGAGCTACTCCTTCTCCACAGACTTTCAGTGCCTTTGTGGTGTCTTAAAGTACCTTGCCTAGGCCCCAGCTGCTCATATATCCTACAAGCCTTGAGTTCTTTCTGTCAGCACCTTAGACACCTAGATATTTCAAATTATTTTGATTATTTGAATCAAGATATTTCAGATTACTTATGTCTCTCAAGTGAACCAACCCACCAGGCTCTCAGGGGAGATCAAGAATTCAATTCACTTGTTCCCACATGGGTGTCTACTCCTTTCAAATACYCTAATGTATCCTAGAGACCAGGTGYCACTCCAGAAATATTTGAGTGTGCCTTAGTTCTCATTTTGTGTCTGTCAGTCTTGTCCACACATCTCAGATACTCCAGGACAGTTCTTAGGGCTGCCTGACTGTTAGGGCAGCTCATTCAAGCCCATCAAACTAGGTGAGAAACATACCACCTAATTCGAGGTCAGAGAGTAATCCAGAAAATTAGTCATATTCCCAAATTTTTTCTACCAGACTATCCTGCTTCTTAATTTCTTCACAGATGTTCTATATTGTACCAGCCCATTTTTTACTATTTGAATCCTCATTTAAAGTAAAAAGAACCATTATCTTTACATTAATTTGTTTTCCCCAAGTCATATTTTAGTGTGTCATGTTTGCTAAAATTCCTACTTGCAAGAGATGCAGTTGATTCAGACATTAAATAAAGTAACACAAACCAAATATGACAACCCATGGTTAGACATGCTTTGAAACCAAAGCTTGAGGGGTCTGTCTGAATGCTCATGACATCATCAAAACTCATTAATACCTAAGAGAATTTGTTCCAGTGGCTTAGCTGGGAAGTAGCTGAGGGGAATCAATCTGACTACCTAATAGAAAGGGARAAGTACTGAGGAATTCTGATGGTGCAAATGTTTCTATGGAGCTAGTGCATTCTGCCAGGGGTACTTTGTGCCAGTTATACTAATAAATAATGGTAGTTTAACCAGCCATTCACCTAGAGTCAACTGAGTGTGTGCCACAATGGCTTTTTCTGTTCATTCTTTACCATGAATTTTTGATCTTAGTCTTCAAGGGTATGATGCAAGAGACTATTTCCTTCCAGGGGACTTTCTGGTGACTTTGTTCCTCTCTCACATTACTGAAGAATGTATATAGGACATATTCACAAAAATCGATTCAGAAACTTTAACTAGTATATGGAACCATTCAGCATGACAATATGTCTATTGACCTGGTAATTAACCTTGGAGAAGTAATACTGAGGGATTTCTTAACCCAAAAAGATAAAATTATAAAGGTTTCTGAAACTCACAGATATTATGTTAAATATTATCTTCAGTTACAAGTTAACCCATTAAGGTACCATTGCTAATGATAGTTTAGTAGTTTAATATAATACATTTGCAACATGTTTAGTCCACATTTTCTCCAGTGCTAATATTCCTCTGGGGAAAACTGAATAAAATAARATTATTCTTGTGATATTCATTGGTCATGTCCATACTTCTAATACAGTTGAAACAGATTGATAATTTTAAACAGATAGCAGGAATATCTGCATATTATTAGGACAACCATATCTTATCAACACAACCWATTATTTTTCACCTTCTGATTTCTTCCCAAATACAAAAAAAAAAGTCATTTGTGCAGTAGTCAAATACTCTGAAGTTCTGCCCAATGCCTGGAAATTTCTGTTCCATAAATCACAAAAAATCCCACAAATTTGAACTGCACAAACACATTGAATAATATTCAGCCACAGAAATTATCCTACTTTCCATCTTATTTGTATATATCTGTGAGAACATAAACACAGGATACAGAACATAAATACATAAAAACAGAAGGATCTACCTAATCAGATCCTTTAACATATAAGAGTGCCCATTTTTGATTACACGTGAATAAAAACGTAGGCAAATTTTCTCTGACTGATTCAAATAGTAGAAAAATCACAGAGTTAGGTAAAGAATAAAACAACTGCCATGCAGATTCAAACTCCAAATATAAGAAAAAACAAAGATGTTAAATATTTGACTATATCTTGTATACCATTTTCCAAGAAAGCTCCCAGATGTAGCCTTGGCTTGGAGAAGGTTTCACAGAAAAGAAAGAAGAGTAATTYGAAGGTCTTTCATTTAATTTCGAACAGATTCCTGCTCTCTTTTGCAATTTAAGAAACCAATGACAAAAATACAAAGGAAAAGAGTTTGTCACTTTACTAAGAGATACTTTGGGAAATGTTTGTATTTGGGAGATCTACAAATCATTTAATGGATAATAGAATGTAGAAATTATTCTGTGGGGAAAGATGAGTATTTTTCAGCATCTCTGTGTCCYAGTTTTCATCCTGAGTTTTACCACAAGCTTAAAAGAAGTGTGAAATGTTCACCTTGCCTAGTTCATGGCTTTTCTACCTGTGTAAAGACYARTACCCAAATTTTTTTTCTTCTACATCAGATAACATCTTCCTCCACTCTTGTTAAAAAAAAAAAGTTGAAAAACACTAAGAAAAAGAATTTCTAACTCACACCAAACAATAAACTTCCTCAAAGATTACATYACTTAGTTTGCAAGCAGATCTGAAACTCTTTTCAATGTAACTGCACTGAAGTTATAAAATAATCTGACACAGCCAATACATTTGGTAAAGCAAAATAATAACACATTTCTATGCAGTCCCAACAGCACATTTTTTCTCAAAATGACACACATCAYCCTGGGTATGAATCTAAAATTTTTTCAGGTTGCTTCTAGAATTCCGTTCACTCTTCTGCAATGGCATGCAGGAGGCTACCATGTATAAAGGCATAGATTTCTATGGCAACAGTTTAAATTCTAGGCTRTTCTTAGTTGAAGTGTTTGCAGAAATAAAAACAAACCACAAACAACCCTTTTTGAAGTAACTAAATAATATATCTCTTTCTTTTCTGCCTTTTCTGAAAGAAYAGAAATGTCTTTACGGTGACAATTAAGCAATAAGTAACTTAATGTGATTTATACTATGCTCAAAGTTACAAGATTCTGAAGTTATCAGGAAAAAATGCCCATTTTGACACAGCATGGACATAGTACAGGCTTCCAATGTTAGAAATAATATCATGACAGTCTTTACCAGCAAATAGAGCATTTACTTTTTTGTTATTGTTGTTAATGCAGTACAACTGAACATATTTAATATATTTGCACTTCACTCCTCTTCAAATTATCCTTAATAATCCCTTTTCTTTCTCTTACATTTCTTTTTTGTTGAGTATTTTGTTTAATAAAAATAATCATGGAAGTGCTAAATATGTAAATATGATAAGCATTGTAATTCAAGGCCTGGTAATTATTACATCATATCAGAGAGTTGGGTGATCTATGTGCCTTAAGGGCAAGTGTCTGCAAGATAGAAGAAAGAATCTTGTGAATGTTAAAATCAGAAAATTACATAGAAAATTCAATTTTGTCATTTCCCCACAACCTAGAAACAGGGTGATAAATACATGTCTTCAACGTTTCAATTGAATTGACACTTCTATTTAGGTATGCCAATGAACTAGCATTTTTAGGAAGCTAAATGAGCAAATTTGCAACTTCATGCTACTTTTCAATGACGACAAATTAAAATTACATATTTAGCATCATATTCTCTGAAATGCATGCATATCTGATCTCAGTCAGTGATTTGAMATTTTAATTTATTATATGTTTTATCTTAACTTCTGTTACAGTCCTTCTAATGTAGTTATTATTCTTTTTAATATGGGATGTATTCCTAATTTTCTCAGTTACTCAATTTTGCCACTACAATATCACAAAGAAGGCAGCTAGATTTTAGTAGTCTTCTAAGGGTGCACTAGCTTATACTTAAACAGCTTATTTTGGACTATTTCTAAGCTAAATTTGATGGCCCCCCAAGGACAGAAATAATACTGGCTCATGTAAATGCATTTGTTTTTTCTTCTCAAACTATTCAACAGTGGATTGCACAATGGCAAAGTAGTGCCTCTGCTGCCATCACTTTGTCTTACACAGAGTGTCCTGGCAGAACAATCTGTCTAACGAAGCAGCCAGGTGGAATAAAGAAGGGACTTTGAAATARGAATGGTTTATGTAGTTAAGCAGGCCATGCCATTTTCAGAGCTGCACAACCAAACTTCAAGGTATGTTCTAGGAGACTGCAGATCTTTCCACAGTGATAAAGGATTCTGGAGGAATGATGTATTCCCCATGTTTAATTCTTCATGAATACCTGGAATCAAGCTTCTGCTTCATTTTCAAGAGCATACCTATTGCAATGTGTATGTATGTCTGTTTTCTCCTCATAGATCCCAAAGGTGGGTATTTTCTATAAAGAACACCAAACCAGTATTTGAAGTTTAGCAAGTCCCTTATGGTGTTTTACTCTTTAAAAGACTGTCTGCCTGGAGAAAGCCAGGAGCAACGTGACTGAAATTCTCCATATCTCCACTGGGACTTGAGCTGAGAGTTACAAGTGATTTGCAGAGACTTTCGCCTTTACAGGTTTGACTGAGTTTAGGGGCACTTTCCCGTACAGGAACGGGATCAAAGGCGAGCTGCCTGAAGTCCAACTGCAGCACTGCGCCGTGTTTTTTTCAGCTTTAAATATCAAAGGGTGGAGGTACCCAGTGCAGGAACAGGAAAATCTCTGCGCAGTAGTTCATTTTCCCAGKGGCGGCAGCTGCTGGAGCCCGGCTGCCCGCAGCTGCCCCACMGGGCAAGCTGTTCCCGGGCGGGAATTCTGGCCGCGGAAATTCGGCTCCAGCTTAATGAGACCAAGCTGGGCAGAGGCACTTAAAGCAAATTCCCACTAACAAACCTAATATATCTGCAGTGTGTGCAGCAGAGGCGGTGACAGCAGCGGCAGCAGCATGAGATTCACAATATTAATAAAGGGATTCACCGCCTCGTTANAAAAAAAAAAAAAAAAAAAAAAAAAAAAGGGAGGCAAGGGAAGGGAGGGAAAGGAGGGAGAGGGGAGGAGGCAGGAAACTTCTGTGTGTTATTTACATTGGGAAAGGGGGGAAGGAAGGGTGTTTGTGCCTCTGCATGTGAATGAATGAGAAAGAGGAAGGGAGAGAAAGAAAGGGAAGGAGGGAGGGAGGGAGGAAGGGAGAGAAACACACAGTGAGCGCTGAAAGGAGGCTCTGTCCCCTAAACCCAAGTAACCCGTTAGCAAGAATTGGATGCTGGAAAAATAGTAAAGACCCGGAGTTGAAAACATTTTCACTTTAATACTGAAAAAATATGCCATTATAAAATCCTCGAATAGAATTAGTAAGTTTCACTTGCTTCCTCAGTTCTGTTTTTCTCAAATTATAGTAAGATTTACAACAGCACAGAATTTTCTACCATTAAACTTTGCAGCCTAAGCACTAGAGTGACATTAATTGGTCATGCTTAACTGCCTTGGATTTTTTTTCTTTTTCTATGTTTACACTGTTACCATAATAGAAATCAAGGGTACTAATTTTTACATTCAGATGGAAAGGCAATACTGATTATGTATATTGAAAAAGAAGAGAGAGAAAACAAAACCAAAGCCTACCCTCCCCACCTCCCCCCGCCAAAAAATGAAACACAACCCATTATCAACAAAGCAAATCTCTCCCAGCAAAGTAATTCCCGCCTAGACAGAAAAATAAAAATTTTTAAAAAATCCAATGAGAATATTCATGCAACTATGTCTTAAATAAAATCTTTACAATTTTTTCCACGGTAAAAGTACGATCTCTACTGCCTACTGATCACACTAAAAAAAAAAAAAAAACTGGAGAAATGGCACTTTTTTATTATTATACTGTATTTTGTATATAGAAGGTTTGATACGAAGGGACTTATCAGGTAAGAGGGATGGATGATGTTGTGAACTAGACGCTGCTTCCAGTCGGAGGCTGGAGCGTCCCTGGGGTGCGTTGTATCCATGCGAGCCATGCAGCACTTTTTTTTTCTTTTGTTTTTTCTTTTTTTTTTTTTTTTTTTTTTTTTTTTTTTTGTTTGGGAGTCGGAGTCATTTATTTACATTACATTCATGCCTTCGTGCAACTTTCCACTCCTGCTTTGCTGTCAGGAGGAGGCCAATACCAGTCCTCTGCCCCCCTCGTTTTCCCGGCCTCCTGGAAAGGGGTCGGTCCACAAGGAAAGAGGGCAAAAAAGCAAATCAAACCCAAACACAACTGAACAAAAGCCCAACAAAACCAGGAGCCTTGTTTCGCCCTGCCGGAGCCGAAGGAAGCTGTTCCTCGTCTTTCTGTCACTGCCCCGGCCGCGCACGGGCGGGGGATGCGCGCACCGCGCCAGGCTGCGCGGCGCTGCAGGAATGCGCTCCGGCGCCGGGCTCCCCTCGCCGCCCGCTGGGCCTCGGCGCCTGCTATTGGGGTCGTGAGGAAGGGCGTGCGTGTGTCTGTGTGTTTCGCTTCTCTCAAAAGGTAGCAGCGGAGGTGCAGAGCTGTCCCCGGCCGGTGCGTGAAGGGCCGGTCCCAGGTGGCGGCTGCCCCCGCCCCACCCGCCGCCTCAGTCCGACAGGGAGTGGGAGCCGCAGTCGTACACCCTGTGGGCCCCGTCGGCGCTGTAGGGCCCGTTGTGCCAGTAGGACGAGTCGCAGACGGTCTGCAAGGAGTTGATTTCAGATGCAGAGGAGTTGGCGTCCCTCCTCTTGGACCTCTTTCTGTTCCTCAGGATGAAAACCAGCATGCCAACCACTGTGAAGGCAGAGGTCACAAAAACCAGCAGAAGCCCTGGCACTAGCACCGAAATAGAGACCCGGCTGGTCTCCAAGTAAGAGTTGGAGTGAGTACCTGTCTCTGTCAACCCGGTGCTGTTTTTGTTCGAAGTTAATGTGGGTGAGATTTTTAACTGAGGGCAAATCACATCGTTAGAGAGAGACTCAAAATCCTCCTTGAAGAAATCTTCAGGGGACTCACACCTCAGGTCACTCATAATCACCTTGGGGCGCAGCATCTCCGCCCACTGTTTGAAAGGCACGATAGGGCAAGTACAGTCCCATGGGTTGCCATGCAGGTCGATCTGGGTGATGGAGGTGAGCTGGTCCAGCACCCCTGCTACAGGGAGGTACATGAAATAATTGTTGTGTATGCTCAGCTTGGAAAGCGAGACCCCAGCAAACACGTCTACTGGAAGAGACCTCAGCAGATTGTTGTTGAGGATGAGGACTCTCAGTTTGGGCATCGCATTGAAGGTACCAGGCATGATCATCTGGATCCCATTAAACTCCACGTTCAGATACTCCAGGTTTTGCAGCCCAGCAAATTTCTCCCGGGACAGGGTGTCTAAGTAGTTGCTATCCATGTAGAGCCATCGGAGATCAAAAAGGTTCTTAAAGGTGTTGTTCTCAACTGTGGCAATGTTGTTGTTGCCCAGATCGAGTAAATTAAGCTTTCGGTAATCCAGAAAGTGRGATTTCCTGATGGTGTGTATTTTGTTGTCTCTCAGAAACAGCTCCTGCACATTGGACGGCTTGGGCTTCAAATCCACCAAGCTGCTCACATTCCTATCGTTGCAATTAACCTTTAAACCTGAGCCAGGGATCTGATCACAGCTGCAGATGTGCGGGCAGGAAAAGGTAGCCGGTACCTTGCTCTTTGCACTCACTGTCGACACAGCAGCAGTGGGTTTGGTCTTGATTTGCCAGTTGACAGGAATCTTTGTACCTCCGTTTGGAGCAGATCCTGGCGTGGCAGGGTCTTCTTTGCCATGTATTTTAAAGGGGGTTGGAATGGGACCAGGATCGCAGGTTTCTTCTTCGGCAGGGGGAGCAGCTAGGCTGGAATCTACTCTGTTCTTTTTACACAGCTCCTGTTCTGTGGTCTCATTTAAATCTTTGCCCTGCAACCTAGTGGGAGCTTCACAAATCACTCTGCCGATCAAAGCGTTTTTAGGTATGTTTTCCAGCCATTCTTTCAACGACAGCAGATCACAAGTGCAGTCCCAGGGGTTATCCTCTAGCAGGATTTCAGCAATGCCTGGGATCTGCTCCAGGACCTCCTCGTAAGGCAAGGTTTTAAGACGGTTTCCCCGGAGGTCGAGGTGGGTGATTGGCACATACTGAAACACGTTGGGGGGCAAGGTGCTGATGAGATTGTCATTTAAAATCAGCACCTCTAGCTTGTTTAAGTCCCTAAATGCTCCTGGGTCAATATCCCGCAACAGATTAAAATCTGCCTGGAGGTATTCCAGATCGTCCAGCCCCAGGAAAGTCTGCTTCCTGAACGATTTGATCTTGTTGTTGTTTATGTGCAAGCGTTTCACCAGCTGCAGCCCAAGGAAAGCCCCAGGAACAATCTCATGCAAACCGTTGTTTTCCATGTGCAAACTGACCGCATTGTAAAAGTTAGCAAACTCATTAGGGAAAAGTCGAGTCAGGGAATTGCCATGCAGGAATAAATGGTAAAATTGGGAAGTTGGGGCGGTGAAATGTTGCAGGCTGGTAAATCCCTTTTTCTCACAGTCTACATGCAAATCCCCTTCTATCTCGTTGCAGGCACAGATCTTCTCTTTGCAAACGTCCCCTGTAACGTTTCCAGCAGCAAAACAAAGAGACGTCTCCAGCAACAGAATCCAAAGCAGCATTTTTAAACCAAGCAATTCATTCCCGATCTCATCACAAAGTAACAGCAACCATCCTCCTCACACGGAAAGCAATTCCAGTTCATTCAATACATTAAATGTCCGAACCACCAGCAAAGGGGGAGGAAAAAAAAAATGTGTGGGGGAGCAGGGAGGGTCGGCGGAGGGGGGGGGGATGCTTTCTTTTCTCCTCTCTCCCCCCCC
>CADDXX010000079.1:382162-395525 GCA_902810485.1 Alauda arvensis | reverse complement strand
CCAGGGGCCGGGGCCGTCCGCCCGCCCGCCCGTCCGCCCGCGCCGCGCCTCGCCTCGCCCTGCCGGCCGCGCTGCCTCCCCTCCTCGCTCCCTCGATCGCTCCCTCGCTCGCTCTTCTTTCCTTTTTCTTCCGCTGCTGCCGAGCCGCACGCTCGCACACACTCACATGCACGCAGAGGGAGAGTTGCTAAGAGGCTCTGCTCGTTTCAACCTGGTGCACACTGAAAGATCTGACACCCTCTGCTGAGCTGCAGTGGCAAAAATCCATCTGCTGAGGGAATGCTGGAGAAGAAAAAAAAAATCAATCCACGTACAGGGCAAGCGTTAAAAACGCTGGCATTAAAAGATGTAGATCTATTTAGATGCGTTCTCCTAAATGGATTATTTAATTTATTTCTTTTCTTTTAAAATGAAAAGTTTAGCATTCCAGTCCTCCCGACCGGTTCCTTATTGTCCCAATTCACACACACTCACACCTGCACAAGAAGGAGAGGAAGGCTGGTTTGCCTTATTGTATTTCCCAATGACTTGAACAGAATTAGTGTCAGGGTGTCAAGCGAATAGCAATTTGAGGTAATTATTCTGCACGCCATTTTTATCATTGCTTTAAATGCGTTTCTTCCTCCCCTGCAGTCTAGGGTGTTTTATGCTGGATTTTGTCTCTAGCTGGTGTTCCCTATGCAATGTCGAACCGTGGATTAATGCACTCTCTATTTTTCATAATTTAGATGATCACAGAGAAGAGGGTAGCTAGGGGGGAGGGGATTGCTGCACTGTTAGCAGTTCACGCTACCTGTTCCCAGGGAGTGTAGTGTCTCCCCTAAGAAGGGCAGAAACTGACGGTTATTCTTATCTCTGTGTAAAAATCTAGAGATGCGTATATGTCCATGCATAGATATTGCTCTAGGGATGCTCCTTATGTACTCTCTTTGGAAATAAAATGCCTGCTTCCCTTGACACCCTCCTCCTTCTCGCTCCTTCCCCCCCACCTCCAGCTCCCCTCCTCCCCCGCCCCCCCGCTGCCCTTTTCCAGCTCCCATCCTTCTGACAAAAGAGATTACACAGCGGAAAAATCGGTGCCTGGCCTCAAAGACAGGAGCCAAGCACACAGAAGTTTCTGCATCGTTTGGACAGGTTTCAGATGACTACGAGCGAAGAACCAGTTGCACCTCTGGTGGTGCAAGTGGAAACCCGAGTTTCCTCTGCCTCGCTCTGAGGAGGAGGAGGAGAAGAAGAAGGAGGAGGAAGAGGAGGAGGAGGAGGAAGAAGAGGAGGAGGATGGGGAGGGGGAGAAGGACGGGAGGAGGAGGAGGAGGACGGGAAGGAGGCGCGAAGGCGGAGAGGCAGCCCAGCCTCCTGCCGCCTCCCGCAGCCCGGGGCTGTGCCTCTCGAGTCCGGCGCCGCGGGTGAACTTTGCGGCATACTGGTAGGGGGGGATGTAACCGCGGGAGTGGGCTGGAGGAGGGCTATTTATAGTAAAATCCAGAGAGACATATGGAGCCTGCACCCCCTGGTCCCGGCGGCATGTTAATTTGGTCAAAAGCTTCTCCCTGGCTACCGCTTGCAAATAAATTAGACATCCTGCCGATGATGATTTTATCAAATTAATGTAATTAGACCACAGACAAGTTACAACAGTTACCGTGGCCATTTCAAGTCCCCAGGATGAATAATTGGTCTTTTGGTTGGTTCTGGTGGGCAGGGACTAGGGAGGGAGGGGTAAACGGGGTAGGAAATGGGACAGGAGTAGGAAACAAAACAGACAGAAAGAGAGAAATCCTGACCCTGAAAAAGCTTATCCAATAACTTACAAATAGGCTAGAAGAGATAAAATGCCACTGAGACAGATACCACCACAAGAAATATATTGGCGGTTTAACTGAGAAAAGAAAAAAAGGAAAGGAAACTTGGCACCACATTGGGGCACATAAATTCATTTATTCTTAATTTTTTTTTTTTTTTTTTACTTTGTCTCTCAGTGATGTCAGGGTGGAAGGGTGGGGGTGCACAGCTGTCTGGAAACCTTTTGTGGATGAAAAATTGCAGCCTCAAAGTGCAAGGGGACCTGGAGGCAAGGAAGCCCTAGGACAATCCATGGAGAGAAGCAGGACAGTCAGAGAAAGGGAAAAGGGTCAGGGTGCAGGTCAAGGATGCATTACTTGGTGTGAGTAGCAGTGGCAAGATCAAAGTCTTTGCAGAGGAAAGACTGAAAATCTGGAGCCTGGTGAAGACTCCCTGGGATGTGGGGCAGGAGGACTTGTTCTCCTCTTGCCTTAGAATAAAGCTTCCAAGCATCTTTACCTTCATGTTATTAAAATTGCTCAGGCACCGTAAAAACAATCAAAATGCAACCAGAGGACCTGAACATTAACAAGATATCAAATAAATAATATGAATTGAATACGTGGAAGGAGACAATGACCTGTTGTTGAAGCATGAAGGACAGATTGCCTGCTTCTTACAAAGGATCTGCTGAGAGGTGGGAACTGGTGGAAGCCATCTGGGGACCTGGGATTTCAAAGTGGTTAAAACCCAAAAAAGTAAAAAATATGCCAGAAAAAATAGGAGTGTTTATGGATACTATGAAAGTTTATGGATACTATGAAAGGAGTATGGAAGCCATCATGTTTTCAACTGTATGCTTTGGAGATTGATGTCTTATATTTAAAATATATGTATTGAGAGAGCATCTGCTATGCAAAAGTTAACATCTAGGAGACAATTCAGAGAGGAAGAAAAAAGGCACCACCCATTTTAGATTTGATATCTGAAGTTTTTTATTCTATTAGTCAAGCTACACAGAAAGATCCASAAAATTAATCTATCATTACTCAGGACCATAATCCTAAATGTCTAGKTTTTTTTCAATTTCTTGAATAAATTAGAAACATGCAGGATAAGAGGCCTGCCTTAATGGGTTTCAAGGAAATACCTATTTCTGGGTTGTTTGGGACCTGAAATATTTTACTCTGTTACTTAGAGAGTGTGGTAAAGTGAGAGACCATACAACGTTGAAGTGCCACTTAATCTGGAACTTTAAAATTCAGTATATGCATCCCAGTTTGCAATCCATACACAGGTTGTATAAACAGAACTCACATCATCCCCTCTAAATTATCCAGTAGATCAGATAAGGGAAAGAGCATACAAGTATCTTGTCCTTGACTGCTATCTTTTACTTCATGCTTTTGTCTTCAAATTCTACAGGCCTGAAACAATGAGCAGCCTACTTATATCTTTCCTTTGAGTGTAAAGTCCGTATTTAACCAMATACAAGCCAAATGAAGCCATTTTGAATAGAATGGTTTACTCATAATATGGAAAATTACTTGAAAGAGGAAAAGGTAGCAGGACACTTCCTCGTTTTCCCATTTAGTAATTTCCCATCTCCCTGTTGCTATGGCTATGTAAGTAACACTGGGTAAGGGTATATTTGTACAACTTTGGAACATTTTAAAAAGCTAGTTRCTTCATCTAACACTGTAGAACTTGCAGAGCAGAACTCAGACCATCTGCAAAGGTTCTAGAGAAAAAAGCAGTTATTATGGTAGATATCTTATTTCAGGGCTAGTGCTATGTACTGTAAAATTGGCTTCATTATTTCTATGGAGATATAAAGACATCCTACACTGTAGACATGATGCTRTGTGTGGATGCACACACACATACATRTATATATKCATATAAACATCTGCATATGTGCACTACAAATCATGGTAGACCAGCAAATAAAAAAGTTATAAGTTCATTATTTAATTTGAAATTATGTCTTTGTTCAGGCTTTGACTTTGGAATTTAACACAAGTTGATAATTAACATAGGTACCTCCATAYGTTGCACCTCCTGCAGAAACTATGTTTCTCAGTGCATACAATGACTTTAAACCAGCTCAGATAAACAAGTTCTAACTAAGGGTAGAAGGGTTTAAGCTAATATCCTCACAKAATTTTTTATCTCAGTATATTTAACAGGCCAGTCTTCACACATAGCTACTGGATTTCTATCTAAACTGCAATTAGACCTAACAAGGTTCCCAAAGCTAGATAATTTTCTCCTTCATTTTCATTTTTCTAAGGGTAATAGCATGTGAGCGTGTTCCAAGTCTCCCTGTGATATGTTCACCAGACGGAGCTTTGCAAAATGATGCAGTGGCGGATGATGAAGATGACTAAAAAAAAGAAAAAAAAGAAAGAAAAGAAAGTTAGAGATGTGAGTGGTTTGCCTACTTCGATCTAGTGAGTAGGAGACTGGCTCATTATGAGAAAATAAAAAATTCTCTATCTTTTGCAGTGTAAGAGCCAGCCCACATGTTTTTCTTTCTTGGCTCATACCCTCAACCACCGGGCTACCAACTTTCTTGCTGCAGCTGTTCTACTTTACAAGAAAATAATTTTGAGATCCCTTGAACCATGGAAAGGCAGTAGAGGAGTGTGAGTTACAGTCCTTGCCAGGGTGTGCACAGCCCTGGGAAGACTTCCTTGCTTTGTGCTTTCATGTGAGACTGAGCTTGACCTAATAAACTTCACATATCAGATGTTTATATTATGGAGCTGGTAGCAAAACYCATCGACCTTCTTCTCCAGTATACATTGTCAGTAGACCTTAAGATAATTTTGTGTTGGAGACAGTGGCTGAATAGTTCACAGGGTTAATCTTAAAAAGTTAAAACCTTAGGTGTCAGAAAAGGAAATAGGAGTCAGAAAGATGGACAGATTTTGCATCCATATYGCGTGTAGTCTGCCATAAAATCCATGTAGTCATTTCACTTTGAAATCCTGATGATGCGGAAGAAAGAGGTGTATTTAGCAAGTAGGCCAGGTCAAGGTCCTGACCAGAATTTCTTATTTAAATTATATATATTGATCTGAGTCTCTGACCCAGTTTCTACCATGATTGCTTGCATTAAAGTCACTAAAGCACCTGAGCAGTTCTTAAGACAGGACCAAGCCCCACAGCTACTGTTCTTATTGGTGAGTAGAATAGTATCCAGAATAGATGTTTGGTAAAGGAGTCAATTCAGACAGATGCTTATGTTTTATGTTTCCTTCTCTGTTTCTTTAATTTCTCATTTTCTCTTTATTTTCCTGCAGCCTATGGTCTCCCCTAGTGGCCTTTTGTTCAAATGTAAGRGTTATTATAGGCACAGAATTAATCCCCTTCCAATTTAGTAGTGATTTGACCCTGTGCCTTCTCTGGGAAAGTATATTCTGCGCACTGTGCTGTTGGTTAGAAGGAGATAGATAGGGAGCTGAGCTGAGTCACCCACCTCCTTTTATTCCTCTCATCTCGAAACTCACTCTCACACATACACACACACAGACTCACACACACACTTTAAAACTTTGACACAACAGAAGTGGGTTGTCTGTTTTCAGTGGAGAATTTCAAGTTGAAGAGCCCAGATGGAGAGAGATGGTTTTGCTGCAGCCCTGACCCGAGAACGTGAACTGAGATTTTACTGCAGCATTTCACTTGAAATGTCCTCCCAGCTGCATCTTCCATACTCTCAGTACTGACATGAAGGCCTAGTTTCTGCCTTTCCCAGAGCAATATGTGAGATGGTTCATTGACTGACTTTGGGACCGGGATTTCACTACAGGCTTTGACTTCCTAAGTTTGGCATTGCAGCATTCAGCACTGCAGCACTGAAGTACACAGAATTCTTTTTTCTTTGCTTTGTGAYAAAATACATACATTTAGGCTGGGGAAAAACATTACAATGAAATTAACTGCAGCTGTGAGACATATTTTTTCTTTTAGTCAGCTATAACAGGAAAWGTACTATTATAACATTGCAGCCTTTAATAAGAAGTGATAACGTGCACCATAGTTTATTCTCAGCAAATATTTTTCTTAAGATTCCAGAATTAWCATTTTAAGCACCTTGTTACAACAATTCTCAACATCCTGCCAGACATGACTTCCACRTAGTGTGATCAATATGCAATAAAGTACTGCACTTTTGYTATATGACCTTTTTGTGGTTTTGATTGCTTGCTTATAYCATTCTTTCCCTAAGAGTGTCCCATGTCTGACTGAACACAAGCAAAAGGTTGAAACAGCTGGTTACTTTGCAACATATTCAAGTAACTGAGGTAGTTTRGTAACACTCATTCAATTTAAAAATAATTAAAAATTACTTTCATCATTTTATAAATACTTAATGATGAGACATGAGAAAAAAAAATCTGTGCCATTTAGATATACACAAGGCATTAAAAAGTATCTTTGTCACAAAAAAAAAAAAAAAATACTGCTGAAAAAAACCTGTCCAGACTTTCAATCTATTGCTTACACAAGTAATTCCAGTGAATAACATAGGCCTGAATAATAAATCTATAATGTGTTTTCAATAATTAATTRTTTTCTTATCCATTTTCATAGCACAGTCTCAGAGCACCATAAGGATAATATAAATGGAAAAAAGTAAATAAGAGCTTATGTCTCTGTTCTCTCTAACTATAACTTATTTTCGTTGTTTAATAATGAAGAGGAAAATGCTTCTCAGAATGCAGATCTGAGGTAAAGACCTGCCTCCCCCAATAGTTTGCTGACATGACAGTGCAACTCATTTCTCTTTCCCTTGTGTCAGTTTCTTAGTTTGAGGAAGTCAAAGGTATTATAAGTGGTAGCCCAAAGGTGCTTTGAAATCTGTGATGAACAAACATGGTGACTGAAGTAATTATCATCATTACTCAGGGATACAACTGAAAAAAGTAAAATCTTATGTAAGAATAATACCCAGTTCTTTTTCTTTTTGTCAACCCATCTCAGAGGCTTTTACAGGGGAATACAATATAATTTTATTTGCTCAACAGATTGGAAAACAGAAGCACTGACCTTGGGAGTTCACATGTCAAGCCGTTGATAGCACTAGAAATAGACCCAAGTCTCAGAAGGCTCAACCCTGCCCTCTACCCCAGTATTTCACAGATGCAGAACWACTCATTTATAGAAAAAAACTATTCAAAAAACAAAACTAAACTAAAGGCTTCCTGTATCCTTCTCCTTCTCTCTCAGACTTGATTTTATGCATCGAAGGTTTCATATGCCAGTCATTTTCTTTCTGGAAGCTTAATGTAGTTATGTGGTGTGACAGTAATATCGAGTCTTGGTTTTCTTATTAGTTCACATCTTAATTCCCTGTAATGCAATTATTTTAACTTGGGAAACAGAATGTTTTAATTTGTCAGACTTTTCCTGACTTAGACTTCAGACTTCAAAAAATAAGGATTTCCGAGCAGAATGCTAAAGCATGTGAAACACAAATCCTCTCTCATCTAAAAATCATCTTGGAAAAAAAATTAAAAACACTGTTTAATCATAGAACTCTGGTGAAGTGGTTTTGTTTTCAGGAAAACAGTTATTCCTTTATTCTGCTATAAAACAAAATAAAAACAAAATCAACCAACCCAGGTAAAGATGCAAACCAAAGTAATACTTTTCAGTGTGGTTTGAAACAGAAACCTGAAATAAACCATTTTGGTTGATTGAAAGATGAGAAGTTTTGTTCTGGTGGGGGTCTTAATTTTTTTTAAATCTTTTTTGTTTTGTCTAAAAAAAAAAAAAGTCTATTCCAACAGAATGGAATATCAGRAATCAGAATTTTTAATTTCATGGCCTCCCATAATCATGTTTTGTTGAAATCATTTTTACTTTCCTTCAATTAATTTGAATTGGAATTTTCTGATAGAAAGTTTCTGAAAACCTTTCTGAAACTATCTATTAAGTCAGCATGAAGTGATATCTGCATATTAAAAGGAGAATTGCTGTGCATCAGCAGACTGGAGAAAGACTGAGTAGATGAAACATTATTAACAAAAGATTAATACCTTCTACCTATTTATGCAATGCCTAGAAACCATACCCTGGGACCAATCCCACATGACATTTTAGTTTTAATTAAATAACATTTTATATACATAAGGGAGAAGAGGCTGGTGACCYGATTAATCATTGTACATCACAACCTCCCAAATGATTTCAAATGTATTACTCTGATGTAAAACTAGAATATTGCAGGGGTGTCTTGTGATGTAATTGGCTATTTCTTTTCTCTATTGGCAAAGCTGATCTGAGATATCCCTTAGTGCCCTCACTAAACTCCAGGCACTAATTTTAACTTCTTGAGTCTTGATTTAACCATGATCATTTTTATTGATTCCATTCATATTGCAGGCCACAAAAARTTCTGTCCTTCCTGAGTTGATGAGAAGATCAAGTCAGCATTGCTGTTGAGGTGACCAAGGAATGATCCATATACCTAAAGGGGATGGATACATACCRAGGTCCAGGATTTAGCCTGCAGAAAACCAAAATCAAGAGCCATCTGTCTTTCTTTTTTCATCTGTCCATGGTATTTTTATGATCCTCACAACCTCCTCAAAAGAAAGAGTGAATGTCCTCTGTTTCCAATAYTGATTGTCTTATTTTCAGGAGCAAAACTTTTTCATTTTGCCAGTTGTTTCCTGCCTTTCCTGTAACTACTGCTCATATTTTTCAGTTTATGCCTTATACATTAATTTATTGTACTCTGTTTGCACAGTTACATGACAGAAGTCTCCTTTTATCTCTTGCAGTTACAGATAAAATTTAAATGTACAGTTTATGTAYCTGTGCCTAAGTGCTCAGACTTTGTTGCTGGTTATGTCATTAATGACATCACAAAAGGAAGTATTTCCCAAATAGTTATGCTTATGTTCAGATTCCAGACAAACAAATATGAAATATGCTCTGTTCAATCTTTTTCATTTTCATGGGTGTAACAGCTTGCTACTTTGTCAGCAAGACTTTTATTTAAGCAACATAAATACTCACTCTTTAAGCTACACAGATACTTAAAATTTTTAAATTTGTCATAACTTCTGAAGAATTTACTTTAAAATATCTTATTTCATACTTGTTTTCAATGCTTGCAGCAAGAATTGGGCCACTGTCTATTAAGTGGGCTTGTACTCTCTCCTTTTAATGGAAGTTCCTTGCTTACTTGGATATAGAAGGACTTTTCTAGCATGTTCTCTGTTTGAGAGGCTGAGGAAAATCAAGAAAATTTACTACATGATTAAAATAATGCTCAATTTTACTGTTTTACCTTCATTCACCTAAATATTTCTTTATACCCTAGAGTTTCAGAATTTATACCTGGGGAAAAAAAAATCCTAAACTGTAGACTAGGTCTGTATTATATGGTCCTGTAGGATGCATGTGACTACGCATGTCTCTCAAACAGATAACTTAATTGGTGCACAAGGCACAACATA
Source organism: Alauda arvensis (assembly GCA_902810485.1). Lineage (NCBI taxonomy): Eukaryota > Metazoa > Chordata > Aves > Passeriformes > Alaudidae > Alauda > Alauda arvensis. The sequence goes on along the minus strand of CADDXX010000079.1, from coordinate 386,265 downwards.
TGCACTTCAGAGCCACATCAGTGAGGCTTGATCAAGTCAGCAGGCATCATTAATCAGCTCTGCTGCACACATGAGCAGCTCATGCCACCAGACATCTGAGGAACCTTTACAAAGTTATATTAATTCCAAGAGAAATTAAGAGGCCTAACATTTTTTGTGAAGGCAGCACATTCCACAGTCCAAATGTATCCCTCCAGCAATAGAATCACTGCACTTTTTTATTTTTATAGCATCTGGCCGTGARTAGCATCACTAAAATATAGTAGTGCTGCCCTCTCAACAGATGTGGAACATCATGCTAAAGGACTCCAGTGTCACAATTAGGAAATACGCACAGGAGGTCACACAGGGCTGGTGCTGAAAGACCCACTTTCTTTCTCCCTGACACTTTTCTTCATTTTCCTTCCCCATGACACCCATCATGAAAGTTCAAGTTATTGAGGACCGACTCAATAACTTGTGTACTTTCATTCCAGCCATGGAAGGTCAAGCAAAGGTAAAGGTAAAGCAAAACCAAAAAAAAGTGAAAAAGAGATGAGAATATAAGGTGTTTTTTTTTTTTTTTTACTCTGAGGACTCAGAGTAACAGCTCCTTCTTTTGGTGGATTTTTGAAAATCTAAAAAGATTAAAGGGTAGACATACATTTTTTGCACAGTTAATTTATTTCTTTTTAGCTCATTGCCAGGATATGAAAAAAATTAAGTTTGGATGAAACCTTTTCTTTTCTTAATTATTATTGTTTCTACCCCTTTTTTTTCAGAAGCAAATTAGGGAGATTGCAAAATATWTTTTGTAAGAATCATGTATTTAAATAAAATATGTTGCTGTTTTTAAACTTAGCTTTTAAAAGTCAAACTGAAGTAAATCTAAGATGGAACACTTCAGCAGTCTGGTARTAACTTTAACTTTTAACATTCTGTCTGATGTATCCACCAAGGCRTCTTTACAGTCAGTGGAGAGAAATTAACCATTCAGGTTGTACTAAAATATGTTCAGAACAAATACAATAAATTGAGCTGGGAAAGCATTATTTGTGGCACTTTATTTCAAAAACCCTTAAGTGTTTACATCAATTTATGCTAAAACTAGCTTCCTTTTAGATGACTATATCTAGATGTGGCTAATGTCATTCAAGAGATTAACAGACATGAAGAAGATGTTTAAAATATTATTTTATTGAAAAAAAAATTGTTTAATGTAAAGTCTGGGTTTTTTCAGTCATTTTTGAACAAAAAGAACATGGAAATATTTTTGCTCAYTACTGCATTTCAAGAAGAGTTGAACAGTAAGTTACCATCAAGGTGTAGAAAGTTTTCAATTTGAAAATAGTAATTTTTTTTTCAAGTGGCATAAACAAGTTATTATACTGTATCTTCAAAATTTCCTTTGGAAGGATAACTACAAAAGGACTGTTACACTGTTATTTCTTACCTTTCAGTATTGCAGAGGGCTGTTCACTTATTTTCTCTTTTACAGCTSTACCAATATATCAGAGAGAAATGAAGGATGAAACAAAAGAGTGCTATGTTGATGACTGTCATAAAAGTTGGATTTTATTGATTGTATTATGTGTATCAGTAGCATTATTGTTCTGAATCTTGACTCATTAAAATTATGCTTGAGAAGCAATTTTTCTAATTGTTACAAAACTCATTGAATTTATGATTTTCTGTGAATCTTTAGGAGTAATTTCTTCCATTTACTATTTATTGCAAACATCTAAAATATTATGTATTTTATAAGTTAGCATAATCTTATTGGTACCAAAGAAATAAATCTTTTTTAAGATCTCARTCTTATGGGAAAGTAATATTTAAATTCAGACACTCTAAAGAGTCAAGGATATTTAAAAGAATATTGATTAAAAAAAAGAAATTACATCTTAATGACATTGYTGTTGCTAGGAGATTCCAGCTACTGCTTAAGAGATGAATGTGTCCTTTTTCTTAATTAAAAAATGATTAATAAATAGATAAAACATGAAAATGCCAACCTTTTAGTAARTTTGTGTAGAAACATCCAATGCGTAATCTTCTTAAGCAGCAGCAGCAACAAAAAAATCACACCAAGGACAGGGGACAAAAAATAAGCCAATCTTTCAATTGTTCCTTTAAGCTGTCAAGCTACACTTCCGTGCTGCTGCAAAAAACGCCTTAATTAATATTGGTCACTGTGAGGAAAAGGATATACAGTTAGATGGGTAATATATCCAACATAGTACAATGTTTATGATGGTCTCTCTGTCCAGTCTGCATGTAACACAAAATTATAATTTAGCTATTACCACCAAGCTCAGTGCATATAATGGGATTTTGTTATGGCTTAGAAGCTCTCAAGGTTTCACAAAGAAGSTAAAAGGCAAAACATCACTTAGGAAGGCCTCCTGGACAAGTTTCAAATTTTTCTTCAGCAGCCTAGGAATTCTTGTCTTCTTTCTTTATAGTGTATTTTTATTTTCCAAATATTCAGTCCAACATAGTGATAAAAAAATAATAGACTAACTTTCAGTTTTATAAAGGTGTAAGAAACCTGAAAATTGGGATTTTTGACAAAACCATGTAAGATCATAGACTCACAGAAAGGGTTGTGTTGGGAGGGACCTTAAAGATCACCTAGTGATCTTGCCCCAGAAATCAGCAACACCCTGGAGAGGGACAACTTCCATTTGGCTGGTTGCTCAATGGCTCCAATGTAACCTGGCTTGAACACTTCCAGGCATTCACAGCTTCTCTGGACAGCCTGTGTCAATGTTGTAACACCCTCCCAGTAAAGAACTTCTTACTAATATCCAATCTGAATTTACCTTCTTTCAGCTGAAAGTCATCACCCTTTGTAATATCTTATCACTACATGTCCTTGTAAAAAGGGTCTCTCCAGCTTTCTTGCCAGCCCTCTCTCTCTGTGCACTGAAAGGCCACAATACTGTTACCCCAGAGCCTTCTGTTCTCCAAACTGAATAAYCTATTTAACATATTTCATAGCAGAGGGGTTTTTCTTCTCTTGGGGATCCCAGAGCTGGGTAAAGCCCTGCAGGTGGGGTCTCACCAGGGCAGAGCAGAGGGGCAGAATCCCTCCCTGGCCCTGCTGCCCACAGGGCTTTGGGTGCAGCCCAGGACACGTTTGGCTCTCTGGGCTGGGAGTGCCCATGGCTGGGTGTCATAGGTCTCTCAAACCACGACATTGGGCCATGTCCAGCCTCAGCCACCAGCATCCCCAAGCCCTTCTGGGCAGGGCTGCTCTCCATCTGTTCATCCCAGCCTGTGTTGAAGCCAGGGATTGCCCTGACCTGGGTGCAGCACCTTGCACATTGCCTCATGAGATTCCCAGGGGCCCATTACTCAAGATTGTTCACATCATCATAGCTACAGTTAACTCCAACACTAATGTGAATTTTCTAGAAAATAGACCATTAAAATGAWTTTTTTTATTGTCATGTGCCCTTTCTCCAAGATTTGACATTTGCACAGGTTAGAATGAAACCAAAGAGCAAACATACAAGTTTACCTGGAAGTCAGAGACAACTTGAAAAAGAGCTAAGAATTTATATAAATTTATTCATACTTGYTCAAAGACCTAATAATTACAAGAGGAGAAGATATGTGATGTTTATTTCATTGACATTTAAAAARTGATTTTGATCTTTGCATATACTTCAGGGTAATAATATTTATCTCTGAAAAAGCTTTGTTGATAAAAAAAAAAGTATAGATGTGCTAGTGATAAAAGTTTAAACATGATAATTTTTATCTATCCATTGTGCACCTATAAGYATACACAATCACAGATTTTATATTCCAAACATCCTTTTACAAATGCAGGTTCTGTAAGTAGTAAAAACAAACCCCAAACAACCCTATAATTTCTTGCAACTATTTCCAAATTTTTAAACATCTTTGTCTGGATTTTTGGTGTTTGTTTTTGGATTTGGTCKGAAGGTTTCTCTTTGGTCCGGTAAGATTGGTTTTGTAGAATAATTAATACAAAAYTTGATCCCAAAAGATATGAAATATTCACAATTCCCAGAGAATTATTGGGGAAACAGAGATGTTCAGTATTTTGCAGAGTCAAACTAATATAAAGCTATATGAAGTCTTGGGGGTAT
>CADDXX010000079.1:221916-359541 GCA_902810485.1 Alauda arvensis | reverse complement strand
CTTAAAGGAATTCACTTTCATCATTTTCTAAATATACCTGCTAATTTAAAATTCATAAGAATCATCAGTTCCTTACATGGAGTGAGTTGTAGACAGTAATACCTTGGCTGCACCAGACTGTCACAAAGAGCAGAATATCTTTTAAGACTTATTATGCTGAGATTTATTTTCTACATGGAAACACACYTTTTACAGAACAAGATGACAACCTATTCATTCTGTTGCTACATGAGTCTCTCATTCTGAAGTAATTTCTCACTTGTTCTGTGCRCTAAAAACATGCTCTTCTGTGAATGCTGACTGTGTAATATTTAATAATGGAGTAACAATCAAAAATGAAAATCATCATAAAAGTCTTACTTCTAAATATCTGTTCTGTCATGGAAGAGTGGAGATGACAGAGGRAAAAAAAGAGATRAAAATCTCTGCAGCTTTGGTATGGTTATCATTGATTCACTAGGTTTAAGAAGAATTCCAAAATTTCAGAAATAAACTGAAGATTAACAGAGRGAGAAGGTATTTCCACTTCTAGTATTTTGCTGTGAAGGGCATTTTACTACTGTGTTTTTCAAAATAATCTCTTTTATCACTTTGCCAGCAGACAAAAGGAGYTGGGTTTTTGCATTTAACATGAAAAAGAAGCAAAGCCTTTAGTTAAATATCATGCAGAATTTGTGTCTGTAGGTTCAGTTTAAAACCAAGCTGTTTCTTCAATCTGCAGTTTAATTTGTGTAAGCATCTATGACATAGAAAAAGGTCCAAACTGTGTATAGATACACAGTTCAAATATAAACAACTGCCTACCAACAAACAATGAGTTCCCCAAAAACAATGATGCTAGAGATGGATTATCTATAAATGKTGTGATAAGAAGTAAATAGGCTACATAGGGCAAGGCAGTCTCTAGTGAAATTCTAGATTCTCCAGAAAATACCATAGTGACTTTCCGACAATTGTGTTTATTGATTTGTTGTGCAAAAAAATAATTATTAAAGCCCTATGGGTGATTGTTTAAGCCAAAAGAAACTTAAACAAATTTTAAAAGTCACATGAATAGATTTTTGTTCTTAACTTTGAAAGAAATAATTGCAGAATGGTTAATGCTAGACATGGCTCCATTKTGTCTAGATTCCCAGGACAAAAAAGCTCAGCAGATACCACGGTCTGCATTTTAATGCATATTGTCTTTAAAGTACTCCTTGGGATGTCATCATATTAATTAGAAGTTACAGATATTGCTACCATTTTTGTTGATAAATGTCCRTAGGGAAGTATTAATAAGGCCACTGGAAGGAGACAGCTTGGAGATCAGTCTTCTAGAATCCTARAACATAGCTGGATGGCTGTGGARCCAAGCAAGGATCATTGGTAATAACAACTCCGAGAAAGAATAAGTTTTGGCTGGAGAAGGGGGCCGTGAGGAGGTAGGGGCAGCATTTTTCCTGGACAAATGTTCTTGCACTTGTTTCTTGAAATAAGCAAAACACAGTACTATGGAAGTRCAGGAATGAAGCTTTAAAATGGGTGGGGAATGCAGGAGGGGATCAAGATCACTAAAGACCTCTGAGCCATCCAACCAATTTCCAGAAAGGTTTGTGAGAACAGACTGCACCTTACAACTAATTTGCAAAGAAAGTGAGAAACCTATTTTTAGGGCAGGGAAAACCTATCTACAAATCACATCTATCTTATCTTTTCTCCCTCTCCTCCCCTCTCCTCTCTACCACCGTGTGCTTACCCACAGCTGTGTGCCTATATAGCAACCAGGGACTAATTTARAGGACTTTGCCTACTTTTAGTGATTATAGGGAGAACCTAAAGAACTGCTCTTCATAGCTTAGCAGATCAGCTGTGTAGAAACAAAGAGCTGTTATACAGTGGTCTCTGGGAAGACCAATTGATGTGCTAAATCTTAGCTGCTGCCAGGACCTGAGAGTAGAATGTAAAGCATGAGGCTCACACAGAGTGAATTTGGCATTGCTAGAATGTGTTTCAAAAGTGAAAATGCATAGTTACACATAGATAGATACATGAGTACGTATACGCACACATACTTCACAGGCTGGTGGAAAAAATGATTTGTGTTTCATTCCTACTTCAGTATCGCTGGCCTGGTCCTGATGAGTTAATGTTTGTTGTCAATATCTTACAAGGAAAAATAAATARCAAGCCAGTGCACCATGAGGAAGCAGTCTGTGACTTCAAAGTAAAAGAGGTCAGTCAATACATTTTACTGAGGTCTTTGTGTTATTTTCAAAGAATGTAATAGTTGTTTAGGATGCTTTGATCAATAAGTTTGACACTCTGAGCATTTCAAACTATATCAACAATATACTAGTCTCWAAAAGGACCTCTGTTCTTTTTCTTTTACATAAGCCCCTTTTGTCCCTAGTGAATGTGGCAAAGGATTTCAGTACTTCTATAGTGATAGCTGTCTTGCTTCCACAAAATTCTTTGAGAATTACATATTCAGCAGTATACTTGTTTTCTGCACAAGTCCATGAGAAGTGTTATTTATTAGATTTATATTACCCGTGGGTAGGATTTATATTTTCCTCAAACGTGGACACTACAACAAAGAAATTATTTCCTAAATGGGTTGAAATGTAACAAGAAAAGCAGGGAGGAAAAAAGTAGAAGAACAATCCCTTATGTAAATTTAAGCTACTACCTGGCCCTGTAAGCAAGGGTAACTGAAGTTCTTTTTTAAAGRTCCCTTGGGGYGGATTAGAGTGAAAGGACAGCAAAGGATGCCTTTGTAAATATATAAGCAGTTGTGTGAGTGAGACAGTTGAATAAGAGAGGACATTACGTGACAAAAAACCCACTATCCTGCCTCTGCAGGGCCTGYTTCTTATCAGCCTTCTCCCTTATCTGGCTCAAATCCCAGTTTCTAGTYTCCCCACCTCTGCCTCATGCAGATCATCACCGTGCACGTAAAACTCTGCTCCTCCTTCCTCTTCAGTTGAGGGGTGGGTGGCACAAACCGGCCCTCAGCAAAGCACCCTGCTGCTTTTGCAAATGGRCAGTTGCTGGATTCAGTAACCAGTAACATTTTGATCCCTTACACCGTGTTACTTCTTTTTTTATTTCTGTCACATTTTTTTTTACCATTTTTCTGCAAACACAGAAGTAAAGCAATGTGTTCTAACACGTTTTTTATATATGAACACTTTTTACATTCCTTCCATTTTTAACTATAAAATATTACATGTTAGCCCACACAATAACATTAGGCTTTTTTGAGAGTTTCTTCATATATGTGAATGTATATACAAACATATAGACGTGCACACGTACATGGTATGTATACATTAATAGCTTAAAAAAATTACATACAATTTCAGTGTCACTACAAGTATCCTAGATCTAGCATATGYAAGGACTATGATTTTCTCTTAAAACTTGTGTCAGCAAGATGTCACACTAGTCAAACAATATCTTTCATGTACTAGAGCACTTAAAATACTTGTGGGTGATTTCTTCCCTAAATCTTTGTTGAGCACAATGGGACCTCAGGCAACTAGTTCACATAAAGGCATTGTGAACACATGAAGTTATGGCTTGCTGATTCCCACCAGATGCCTAATCATAGATGTCTAATGTCATTTAATATGCTCAAAGTTGTTCCTCATTTTTCTAGTCATCATTTCAGAAGGGGATGAATCTCCTTTGGGTGCTGCATCATATCTGCAAATACTGAAACTACTGGAACTGAAYTTCCAATAACTTGGAAGCTCAATAATATCTTGAGCATCTTAGGATGTGGATATTTTTAAAATAGAATTGTCATCCCTGAAGTCTTAATTTRTTTGGTAAAGATGATATCAGTCAAAAAGGAAAGGGATGTGAGAAACAGATATCTTTTTTCTAAAATTTGCTTGTTTCTTCTATGTTTTTGAAATYTGGTGAACCTTCAGGAAGTAGAGCAGCTGTGTTTAAAAAAGAAATTTCCATCTTTTTCATCTTCTGGGAGTGMGTCTTTTAATTTATCATAGAGAGATAGAAAGAGATGAGCTGTGTTCTGGAGGTGTCTATTTTTATTGACTATATAGATAGCTTAAGATAACTCACTCAGGCTTAAATAGGTATTTCWATACTTCTAAATTTATGACAGACTAGATATTTTCTTTGCTTACTTTCYTCTTTTCCCAAAGAAAAATTGCAATGTATGGCTGTAGAATTATCAAGGCTACCTAGGCTCTCTGCTCTGGTGATTGGGAGCTGTCAGCTGCAAATGAGCAAAAGATATTGGGGTATGGTTTAGACTTGTGAGATTTCTTTCTCATATTGTTTCTGTAGAGAAAATCAGGGTAAACTAAAATTTATAAAAAATGTAAAGAATGTGATTTTAAGGAGCATACCAAATTGGATTACCTTTCAATTGCTTCTTCAGTCACACCAATCCCCATAATATTGCAACATCAGGCTTGCTTATGAAGCCGCGCTACAAAATTTCAGTGTTCTTAATTTATGTTCAGTCCTACTCTGTTTTTAATAAAGTGGAAAGTACATACCTATTCTAGCTAGTAATTAATAAAACTACAGAGTTAATTAAGACTTTAATTGGGTTTTTTTTTCCTTGATAATTACAGTGGCAGTACATTCTTCTGTTTTACTTGCCTGATAAGTCAGAAATATTGCTACAATAATAATAAAAAAGAGAGAAACTTGGCTGCAAGCAGAAGTAAACTATTGCTTTGAAAGTGTCTTCTAAAATCCTATAAACCAAAATTAAATTTAGAAAAAGATGCTTGTTCATGTTYAATGAAAAATAAGTAAAATTTGGAGCAAATTTAGAGGAATTTAAGTAAAACAAGTACCCACAGCAGAACACAAGTGAATTAAAAATCCACAAAAGGCTAGAAAGAAGACAATTATGGACGCAAAAAAAAATCATAAGAGATAATTCCTAGAGTTTATCCTACTCCATGCACTGGCCAGCCATGAAGAAAAAGGAGGATGATTACTTCAGGACACAATTAAAAAGAATTTAAATACTCTGCTATAAATGCTTTTTTTTCAGACYCTTCCTCTATCATGACCAGATAACCAAGTAGATATATAGTGGCTTTCTAATTAGTTGGATTTTAGGGGTTTTTTTCCTTTCTCTCAAAGCCCAGAATTGACAAAAGTTTTCCAATATGTGCAATAGCAACRACTCAATTACTGGTAAAACAGGTGTCCTGCTGCAGTGGTTTAGTAACAAAACTGTAATTGGCTCAGAAAAATGCTTTACAGGATCTTTTAATCCTTTTCTCCTTTTAATAAAAAAAGTCATCAGATAGAATTAAGAATGAAAGAAAAGTGTTAGTCATCGGAACAGATAAAAAGAAGGAAGAGAACCATCAAGTAAAAGAAAAAATTCCATCTGCTAGATGGAATAGACTGAAAGAGTTGAAATCTATTACTCCTTTCACCAGTGATGGTTCCATATTATAACACACACACACACACAAAATTATATAAGTTTCAAATAATGATAKGTAAATGAATGTTGTAGGACATATTTGTGGAGAAACTTTCATGGACCTGAAGGTGTTAGAATGCTTTCTACATTGAATTATCGTGGTTATACCTATAGAATGACTTCTTCATGAAAAGACTGTATAATAATTTAAAAAAATAATTAAAGACTAAACCAAAATTTACTTTATAAACATACACACATATAATAGCTGTTTTTAGCTATAAGCATAAACCCCCAAATATTTATATTTTTCCCTTTTCCCAAGTCTATTCACACATGAATTTGGAGGTTTACTTAAAAGATAAATACGGTGGATTGGGTAATCTAATGTAAACAGTCTAAAGGTAAAAGTCACGCAGTCCCACAAAAGATAATTTTTTATTTTCTGTACCTCTCTGCTTTATTTGTCAGTGAATAGTGACAAGTATCATAAGTTTAAAAGAGAGTGAGGCCTGTAAGGAAAGAGATAATTTATTTTTTTTGCCACAGCTAATTATAAACTATGTGAATAGCTGAAATGAAAGCTGCCTTGTTATTTCATGCATGTAAATCTGAAATGAATCAATCCTTTAGACTTATCAGTGTAAATAAAATATCTATTTAATACAAAAAAAAAAATTTGCTTTTTGTAATAAAACTGAAATCACTTTGTTCTAGAATAATTCCAAAGTAAAACAATTCTTTCTGTTAAGACTCCATTTTGCTTTAATGAGAAAATCACATACTGGATGCTTTCTCTTTCTTAGCCTTTCCTTTGAATGACCAACAACAATAATTTTGACACAAAAGTACAGTTTTCATCATGGATTTAATTGCTGTTGATGAATACTGTAAATAGTTGTGAGAAAATTTAAACTTGAGGACATGACTGATACAGTCAACAAACAAGAGAAGGTACCGCAGATACTGATTGTATCTGCTATTGAAAAATAGCAACTAACAAAACAGAAGCCAGTTAAAGCTGAATCTATCCATAAGGTAGATAGTTTTTTGTTTAGTTTTTGTTAAAGTCAAGGAGACTCCAGTAATATTGGCATTTAGAAGTCAAAACTATCAACAAGAAAAATGTGAACACAGAGAAACAGGTACTGGGCACTGCAAACTACAAGAGATTTAACGACTGGAGGTTTGTGTCTTATATCTCTCTCTCTGGGCCTGAGGTTATGAACAAGTAGCTACTTAAATTATATCTCTCCCATACGACTGTTTTATTTAAGCTGGAAATTAATCTGTGTATCTTGTATAACTGAAATTATATTTGGCCTTGCTTATCAATATTGGCTTATCAGAAACTTTATTTTAAAGTTTGAGATTATTTATATTATACTTTGACCTGAGCTTTGGAACATACAAGTTAGACATTGTACTTAAAAAACCAACTAAACAAAAAAAACCAACCAACCAAACAAACAAAAAAAAACCTCCAAACCCCCAAATCCAAACAATTCATGTCAGTTTAGACAGTTAAAGTTTACAGAGACGGAGTCCTCAAAATTATTTTGGATAGTGATTTTAAGATGGAAGTATTTTTTCTTTGGAAACTCTTTTTCTTTTGCTTAAAAAGATAACTAGCCTTGACTTAATATTAAAGCACGAGTTGCATGACACCTTGTAAGTTGAATGCACTGTGTTCCCYCGATAGTCCATTAAGTTAGACTAATCCAAAGCACAAGCCAAACAGTGTGTGTGTTTGTTAAATGAACCACTGCCCAGAGCTACCTGAAAGAAATGTTCGATATTGATGAGTGTCCTTCAGTAGGCACTGAAGTGAATTTATCAAAGGTAGCTGGTGCTGGTATCCACCAGTTATATAACAGAAATCTGCCAGGGTTCTGTGCTCAGAAATGTGAAACCTTGGTCCTGTTTTTCTCCAAAACCTGGAGAATATTCAACCTTTCTGAAGTCCAGGAAGGGTCTTAGCCATCAGATTACAAGGCATCCTGGRAAAAGTTGTTACCATTTCCTCTGTGTGAAACTTGATCATTATACAGTCAGGAATGTAGTAGTCACATAAAATAAATGCATTGCATCACTGAAAAATAACTAGATGATTTGCTTGGGAGGAAAGAGCTGTAGGGTCAATGCAACACTTCTCCATATATTTTGCMTTAGTCAATCCCTACATAAATAAACAGACAAAGATAGACTTAGAGTGTTATCTTTAATTGGTCCATCCAACTGGAATGTTTTACAGAATAAATTATACACTTTTTWAAGGGTGTAGGCTGAATAAAAGGCCATGAAAAAAGTAACAAGGTTTTGGAAGAGAATATAAACAGTCTTACATAATAAATGCTGCCTGAATCACAAAGTGAGTCATAACACTGGTTACTAAACTTTAAGAACAAGTTTGTTTTTCATATCTGTATTCTTAAAAATATTCAGTGCTTTTGTTTTCTTTTTTTTTTTCCTTCCTGCACACTTTAATTAGGATAATCATCCAGCATAGGAAATTACTCTCTTTCACATGTACAGAAACTTGTAGAAACCAAACACTATAAATGTAGATTTTTCTTCTCAAAGCAATATTTGCATTTWGGGATATGTTATTTCTTCTAGTGCAAAATTCCTTAGCAGTATCATTTACATAGTGGAGGAATTAATGGTCTTTCTTAAATCTTCAGAGACATTATCTRATGTTTTCAAGTCTTTGGTGACATCTTAATTGTGGATAATGCATGTCCTCTTGCAGTCCTAGTCCCTGATCCTCTGGATGGGGASAGTTGTTAGTACACATCACAGATCCTACCTGCTTGTACATTTTCTGTCCCTTCTAGCTGAATCTAAGGAGAATATAAAAAGATGCACCTTTGGGTCTCACCCTAAAAGGAAATTAGAATGCCTCTAACCTCAAGAACTGAAAACCCATACCCAATCCCCTGCTTTAATGTCTGATTTTTATTCGTCTCCTTCGAACCATGACAGGGGGAAATGACAGGCATTGGGGATCCAAAATATGGTGGAGTACCTCTTTCACTGTGGAAATATATCCATGGCAAGAAACAGGGACAACATTACCYTGTTTCCTGCAGCAATTTGGTAGTTTCTGCAAAAAGATCAAATCTCTTGAGATTATGGAAAAAAAATATTGATATCCTGCCCCATTCTGTTCTCGTTTTTCTTATTTCTGGGGATCAAAACAGAGAGGTGGGTAGGAAGAATAAATAGTTATTTAGAATGGGTTGGAGGGAGTGAAAGAGATCATACCATATTAGGGAACTCTCCATACTCCACTAGGCAGAGCAGCTGGTAAAAGAAAATATTTTAGCAGTCTGAAATAGGTTTCCAGAAGTCATGTTTCACCATACTACTGTTTGAATAGAAGCAGGAAAAGACATGTCATTTCCTCTCCCTTTRTCATAGGAGTAATTTATGAAGTTCTGAAGCTTGTTGTGTTTTGTCACTTTTATTCTACATTCTTTTTTTTTCTCCCTTTGCCTTTCTATCTAGGAGTACTTCTGGCATGCATCACTGTCACAGGTTGCATGAGGATTAACCMTACTGACTTAATTAGCTTGTCTATTTATATTTTATGAAACCAAGAATCCAAAGATAGAAATTATTCAAATTGCTAGAAATCACTTTATATTGAAGGCATGATTTGCTTTCCTATTTTTTTCCCTGTTTGAATAAACCCCACTGATGAGTATTCTAACCATCAATACCTGTTCTTAATAAAATATTTTGTTAGAGAGAATTGGAATCTCACTTCATGGGAAGAACATTTTTTCAATAGGTTTTCAACAGAAACAGAATATCTATCTTTTGGAATAGCTGGGCAGGAAGATGAACTAATACTGTGTGAAGTGTTAATGAACAGCAAACATAAAAAGGAAATTGACTGTCAGTGGAAATGGCAAAACACCTCCTGCATAAATATAGGAGCGGTGTTCTAAGATTTTTGTAATCTGGAATTCTACACCTCTATCTATTGCTCCAATTTCTTTCTCTTCATACACATTTTGCCTGAAAATTTGAATTTGAAGTGTCTCTGCAGTTSTTTTTTTCCACCTGTCACAAAAAGTAAATGGGGCCTAAATGAGATGCGTTCTTTGGTCATACAGATGATAGATGAATATACCAGACAATTTGGGTTTTTTTCCAAAAATATGCCAGCAAAGTGGGGTGCCAGAGAAACCCACTAAAACTGTTCCATAAGTTTYAGAAAGGATATTTGAGAACAAGTCTAGAAAAACGTAAAATTCAACATTCTAAAGAAATGGATAAATAGCATGATAGATTGATAGATAGACAGAGAGACAGCTGTGTGTATCATATGTAGTCACACAGGAGAAAATCCAACAGAATATGGCATCAAATACAGAAAATATGGAAATGTAAATCCAATGATATAAGAACTCAGCTGCACCAGCAAATGTACAATTGTCAAATATCCCATAAGATGGGGTGTAGCACTCTGATTTGACACAGGTAAGGCCACTGAGTCAGAAAATAAAGCCAGAGAGATAAAACCAGGATTGATACAGCACTTCTACATTTTTAATTTTTTTTTCGTATTACTTTAGATGATGATGATTGTGGCTGCCAGAAGGCTGACCGGCAGCATGGGCTCTTTGTTCTACCTGGRAGAGCRGGAAAGTTTTAATGAAGAGATGAATATGCATGAAAGCCCAAAAGCTRTTGGTTGCTGCKGCACTGTCACTCTCGRATTCCTTTGTATTTGATTGGACAGTTCTGTGTTATCCACGCCCARGACCAAGGCTTTAAGAATGCTTCCCATGCTGTACTCGGGGCTTTTTKAGGGCATCAGMCTAATAAACTGTATGTCCTTTGGAAGCCAGTGTTGTCTCTTCCTTACTCCAGAGAAATCCTAATTATGTTAGAAATCTCTTCCTTTCCTCCTTCCTGCAGGCTCACACGCACTCACGGGACCACCGTGAGCCATTGCCCGAGAGGAAGAAGCTGGCAGGACCCACACACACACACTAGCCAAGACTTCAGCAGCAGGAGGGAGAGAAGCCAGGGACATTCTCTAACAGATGATTAATATTATTGTTTAATTTTGCACTGGTTTTACCTTGTCCTGGGTAAAAAAAAAATAAAAAGTAGGTATATTTAAATTAAATTCTCCTTATAATTCCAGTTAGCTTACAGACATTATTGGATTGCTCAGAGAAGTATGTATTTCTTAAGGATGACTATACAAACTGACCTTAATGAATTTATCTCTGTCCAAGCAGAGCTATGCTACAATGATAAAAAACAATGGTGAGAGCATAATCATTAGCAAAAACTGTGGATATTTGTCTAAAGCACAAACAGGGGAAACAAAAGAGCAATGAWTTCCTAAGTTCCTACATAGCCTAATAGTATTTGGAGCCATATCACTATGCTCTGTRTGCCAATGAATCTGTGTAGACCTATTTCTGTGTATGAACCACCACAAGGATCACAGTTTTGTAAGAGTATTCAGTAGACCAAATCCAAGTGCTCATTGTACACAATGGATTAAATTCTTATTCTCAAAAAAATGAACTTTTAAAAAAGTATTGGGATTATTTTTGCCATGAAAATGTTTAAACCATATAAAAATATTTCAATAGCAGAAAGAGGATCAAAATCAAGGTCTGTTTCCCTCACTTTTGCTTATCATATATATATATATAGAAAGAAGAACTAGAGGAAACTATTTCCTTTCCTTAGCAGATTTCAYGATTAAAAATACTTACTTGGCCTTGCAAGTCAAATTGGCTTGTATCTTACAACAACTCAAAGCTGTCTTTTAGCTCAAATGTARTGCTTTAAAAAAATGGTACAGGTTCCATCTGTGGTTTTGATTTGCTCTCTTCTAAAAAAATCTGTTGCCACTTCAAATTAGAATGTTGCCTTGCAATTCTATCACAAAATATTCACACTAAGCAGTCCTGTGTATCAGTTAATTTATGCATACAGATGCTAGTGCAAGCACACACACACACACACACACAAAGGCACATATTTTATATGCTTCAGCACATATAAAAGACAGGAATAAGAATTAATTTTGACAATTATTTACCCCAAAGTGTAGACCCAGACTTGTCACATATGGGACGTTGCATGTCTTCTTGAGTCCTGTCTTTCATGGCCAAAGCAATAATTTTCTATTCAACACTCAGCAATCAACAGGTTAGGGGAAGATTGTAGATAATGTTGTGAAAGGTGATTTTTAATTCAGTGTTTTGAAGCTGAACTAATTTAACTGAAACCTCCAATTATGAGAAAAGCACAGCACAGATTTAATGAGTTCAATGTGTTGATGCATTGGGGATGCATTTAGTATACTATAAATTCCAAGTGAATTTGGATTGCTTTGGTGTAGTAACTTTGATACCCTTTTGATGTATTAGATGACCTGYAGAACTGACTTGCAGTTCTCCAGAATGTTTTGCAATTATAGCCTATCCTCTGTTTCAGGCTAAATGTTCTGGAAATTGTACAGCATGTGTATGAATGACTTGTTCACACATTTTTCATGGAGCTTAATAGACAAAAATATCAAAGCCTCATATATGCATTCATGTGACTCAGGTGCAATGACCCATAACCATTTCCCACCTTGTGGTTTGTCATTGTTTCTGCCTTTCTTTTCACCTCTTAGAGATTAGATTCCATTTTTAATGTCTCAGTTCATTCTTCATACACTAGATGTTCACTTCCTTTAATTACTATTATGGCAACACAATCATTTTTTTTTCTTTTCAGCAGTAATTGGTCTCTATTACGTTATAATTTTTCATTGCCTAAATCCACCTGTTTTATTAGACCTGTTTAATTTATTACAGTGAACCAATTTAACATCTTTTCAGTGGAACAGATTTAATACAAAAAAATATATCTCCAATGCTGGAAGCTRAAGTTTAAGATTTAGACATAAAAATGCTACAGCTGGGCACCTCCCTCACCCACTAAATTGATAAAGCTGCATTTAAACCACAGAAACTGTGTACACGGCAGACTGTTGCTATGGTACTAATGCTGTTCTTTCTCATCAAACCTTTCCCTTGAGTGCTAGGTTGCACTTTGTTTGCAGTTTCTTCTATTTCTTTGTCAGTTCTTGGCATTAGGTCACAGTAAAAAAAGAATTTTAGTCAGGATTTCCAACGAAATGAAATAGGGATGTATGCATACTATATTGTAATTCTATTAGCAATTCTATTGACGATGAAAATTTCTTCCTGTTTTTTCCTCTAACATTAAGGAATTTCTTAATTCTCCCGTTGTATTTTTCCCCYGAAGACCAAAAAGAATTTTTTTCTAGTTTGCAAATCAATCCCAAACTGGCAAGATCACAAAGCATGCCACAAATACTGATGAGGAGAGCTATTGCAGAATGGTGTAATCAGAGACATCACCCTCCTATCTCTTTTCCTTTTTCTTCTATCATTTGAGTATAGAAGCCTATTCCTAAAGCAACACCCACCCACATACTGCTTAAGTGTTCTTAAATGTAGGTATATTWAAGATTAGGGGTCTATCCTCACTGGGTGCTTTCTAGATAAATAGAAATCTTCACGATGGATAGTCACAAAGGTACAATAGACCACAACTACTACCTATTGCAGGACATGAGTTTTCCCTTTCTAAGWATTGATCACCATGATCTTTGGTGATCAAAGCCAAGGAATCCAAGAGAAATAAATTTTCGAGGACTTTTTTTAGAAAATCAGCATGGCATAAAATGAGCATTCACATTACATAACTCCTTCTAACTTAAACTAGAGAATATCTTAAAGATACATTCCTTTTCATACAATAAATATGCTATTAATAAGCAACATATTTTTAATAGATCCATTAAAGAAATATAATGACACAAAACTGTCTCCCAGGCTATGTGTACATAACCATCTGCAGGCGTTTTTCACACTGATTAGTCATAAGCCATTATCTGAAAAGCCCAACACTGCAAAAAGTGTGTATTAATGTTTCTCCATGTTTCAAAGTAYGTCAAGCATCTTTATGTTGTCAAACTTTTGTGAGCATCATGGTGATGCCTTCAGTTAACTGAAAATCTCAGAATACTTGCATTTTGCTAGAATTTTTCTTCTGAACTTAGTTTTTGTTGATTTTTTTTACATTTGTCATGAACTGCTTTTAAATATTCTACATTTTATCAAGAATTAAGACCTTCCTTCCTTCCTTCCTTCCTTCCTTCCTTCCTTCCTTCCTTCCTTCCTTCCTTCCTTCCT
The DNA here is from genome assembly GCA_902810485.1 of Alauda arvensis. NCBI lineage: Eukaryota > Metazoa > Chordata > Aves > Passeriformes > Alaudidae > Alauda > Alauda arvensis. The sequence continues at coordinate 345,879 of CADDXX010000079.1, read as the reverse complement.
TCCTTCCTTCCTTCCTTCCTTCCTTNCCTTCCTTCCTTCCTTCCTTCCTTCCTTCCTTCCTTCCGCCACTTCCGCCACTTCCGCCACTTCCGCCACTTCCGCCACTTCCGCCACTTCCGCCACTTCCTTCCGCCACTTCCTTCCGCCACTTCCTTCCGCCACTTCCTTCCGCCACTTCCACCACTTCCGCCACTTCCTTCCGTACCTTCCTTCCTTCTATTGAAATTTGAAAAGGATGAAGGAAATTTGGTATTATTCTGCCTCTTTCACTTCTCAGGATTTAGGCCCTGATCCAACCAACTGGGAATACTAATTTATTGTTTTCCTGTTAGTGCAAAGATTAATATCAGTTACTAAATTATTAACCTAATTAAATCATTGGCTGCCTACAGTCTGGATATACTGCACAATGTAGTTTGTACACTGCATGCCTTTAACCCCTTCTCAAAAGTTATCTAAGGAAAATAATTCCTCCACATAGCTTAATTTTTTTTTTTTTGTATTGAAATGGCATAAAAATTAAAATATTTACTTTTTTTTTTCCTAGATTAGTAGACTTTTGTAGTGATTTTAGGCTTTTTTATAGCTTTTATGTGACGTCCCCAACTTTTTAAAATTTAGGATATTTGCTGCAAGCAAAGAAAACAACCAACTCATGACTATAGAGGAACACAATAATTCTTCCCATTTTTCCAGATACAAAATGTAGAATATACAGAAAAATCTCCTTTCATAATTATTCATAAATATTTTTGGTTTGTTTCCATTCATTTTTCATACCAAAGCATTTATTTTATGTATTTTATTTAAAGCCCTTTCATAAGATAGCTGTCTGCTACTTCTAACTTAGGACAAGGAAATGTCAGAATTTTATTCAGTTCATCATTCTGTAACAAYGGTAGCACATCTTTTAATGAATTTATTATTACTCTAAAGGCACTTAAAATGGGCACCACTTTTACAGTTCTATCTTCTTTGCAGAGCCTTCTTGCATGCTTGAGTCATACTATATTATTCAGATGACAGAAAAGGCACTTTTTGCCATTTCTTCTTTCTAAATTATTGTTTTTGTACATGAGTGCTTTAAAAAATTTGGAATGGTAGTCCTTGTGGGTGTACTCTAAGAATTTTATTTGCACGGAAAATGCAGTATTTTTTGTAACCCTGTAATTTCTATGAAGTCATCAGTGTAACCAAGACATCAAATTTAATTAATGATTTATAGCTCGATAAGCATTATCAATTATAAAACTAAGTTTACATTTTAAAAGATAATGAAGAGTCACTATTTTAAAAATAACATTACTTTCAGTTTATGCTATTTTAGTGGAACTATTACATTGTCTCCTAGAAACAAAGCTCAAAACACTGAAATATCTTGCAAACATTTTGTTGATTTCAGTAACAATATAAATTAGCAAAACCAGTAATTTCCATGTGAATGGTTTTTTGCTTTCTGCTCCMTAGAATTTTGACATAAACTTTGAAAAGTAAAAGGATCATTCCTCAAATGTGTTGCTCTTGACATTTTTACTTCTATTCAAAGTGTTTCTTTGTAAATGCTGTCTGTTTCAACATTGTGACAGAATGTATACACATTTACCGTCTTTTTTTATTTCTCTGGACAATTACTCTTTCTTAGAATTCATCTGCAAGGCTCTGTAAGCGTGCTATTAAAGGAGTGCTATTAAAGACTTCTACYGATTTTGATTAGTCACTTAAATATATTAAAAAAATAAAATAATTGAGGTTTTTTCCCACTCATTTTTGCAAAATTACAAGCTTCCTCCTGTTGAAGTAAATACTGAAGTCCCTTTGAATTTCTGCAGCATTTCTTCTATCATACATAWTTTAACTTAATGTGATGGGCTGATTGAGACACATTTTATGTTACACTACAAAATGTACTCACTTCCCACATAATTCTACACAGTCACTCTTCCCATTGTAAATATTAGATTTCATTATATCCTTAATATATTTCAGGATGAGGCTCACACTCTGAACTCTTTTATGGATGTGCTGCTAAGCTTCACAGTAATTCTTTCATTTCTTGTATTTTATGAACAATTTGTCCTTGTTCAAGTAGTAGCTGGAGACACAGCAAATTTCAGAAAACAGGCAAAGAGGAGCTTAAAGAGAGGAATGCAAGGATCTCCTACTTTGAACTTTCACTGTATAGGCTGACTATCATGTATCCATTTGTCTATCAGATTTCCATCTCAATCAAACTTCCATCTCTAGCAGCAGTTTTCACTCAGATATGCACCACTATCACAAAATACAAGCTATTTTGCACTGGCAGTGTCAAATTTATGTCACATGTATGGAAAAAGTATAGCATATTTTGAGGCCTACATTTGCCTTCAAATTAAGCAGTAGCAGCCCCATCTCCTGAGTCTTTTGCAAATTAGATCAGGAAATAATGGATCYCTTTCTTACGGCAACTTTTATTCTTGTATTGTAGAAAGACCAAAGTATCCATTATTTGAGAACATACTTTGGACTATGATCAAGTCAGTTTTTACTCTGGGCAAATTACATAGACTGAATTACATCTGCTTTTTAATAGACAACATGTTTCCCAAATCCTACATAAGGCATTCTTATCAACATTTTCCATTGATACACCCTTTTAATAGCCTTTTGGTCAGTACTCTGTTGACTTTGGTTTTATTTGCTTGTTTGTTTGCCTGTTTTTTGGTTTTTTACTTTCAGAATCTTTACTATTAATCCAGTTAAATRTAAATATAAATATTTTTATAAAGATAATAATTTTTTTGTCACATAACAAATTTATTTCCATATGTCTAATTTAGCTGAATTGTTAATGCCTTTTTTATTCCTTCTTATCCAGTATCTCTGCTAACATTACTGATTCACTTCCTCTGAACATGTATTAAGAAATTTATGATTATTGACCTTATTTCTGCTGCCCAAAGAATTTTTCCCCCATTGATATTTCTTGCTGCCCTTATCTATAATTTAAGTTACACCTACAGAAAAAAATATTGAATTATAAAATCACAGAAAAAAAAAAACTTTCAGAAGGGTTCTACTGAGAGTAGTCCTGTTTTTGAACCTCCTGCTCAAAACCCAGCTAACYTTAAGATTAGATCAGATTATTCAGTCTTATGTAGCTGTGCACTGAACACCTCCAAAGGTGAAAATTCCACAGTATCTACAGACAAAATATTCCAGTGTTTAGCCTTTCCTGTTGTGCTTTGTTTGCTTTGTTGCCCCCCACCCTTTTATTTTATAAGAATTTTCCTTTGTATACCTTGTGGTCTTTCCTCCTTTTACTGTGCACCCCTGTTGCCTTGGGAAGGCTGACCTGAAACAGAGACTGGACAGAACTAGAGAATAAAACAAATATTTATTAAAAGGCCCCCCAGGATACCCCTGGGACATCCAAACCAGTCCTGATCGCTCCTCCCAAAAACCCCCCTCTCCCCCAAATCCCCCAGCCACGCCCCCTGTCCCCTTCGGTCTATTTGCATACTTAATCATCCAATTACAACTCCAGGCTGTGAAGTCTCATGCTTCTTGTTTTTCTCTTCAGTCCATCGTTGCTGATGCTTTTGGGCCAGAAAGTTGTCCTTGGTTTCCAGCAGGAAAGGATTTGTTTTGYCTACCTACTACCTACTAGCACTTAATATGAAGCTTAAAACTACACCCGAAACAGCATGGAATCTGGAAAAYATAAAAGCCAAAACTAAAGGCATCACCCCCAAAATGAGTCCAACACTCTTTTCTGTAATCTCTAAGCAGTACAAGATTACTATTAAATCACCCTTTAAATATCTTTTCCTCGAGCTGTTCAGCCAACCCTCATGTCATGTGCTCTTTAGTGGCTCTTCACTGAACTATCTCCAGTTTGTCACTATATTTGATCCTTTAAACATGACATGAAACAGAAATGCATTTCTTTTCTGCTTTATTTGGTTTTCTGTTTATGTTTTCCAGTTCAAATTCAGTTTACACATTTAATTCATSTTCTCTTAAAACATCTTTGTATGTTTCACAGTCTTTCCTGTCACCACTTTTACAGAACAGCATTGTTATAAGCATACCAGCTTGATCAGTCATATCATCGAATCATGGCTTGTTTAGGAAGGGACCTTTAAAGATCATCTAGTCTAACCCTCTCTGCTTTGGGCAGGGACACCTTCYACCTGACCAGGTTGCTCAAAGCCCTATCCCACCTTACCTTGAACAACTCCAGTGATGGGGATTCCACAGCTTCTCCATGCAATCTGTTCCACTGTCTCACCACACTCTTTCTGTTAAAAAAAAAAAAAAAAATTCTTCATGTAACCAATCAATATCTAACTTCTTTCAGTTTAAATTCCCTTGTACTGTCAGTATGGATCTTAGCAAAATATTATTTTTAAGTTTTTCTTATAAATTCTCTTCCAGTATTGAAAGATGTTTATAAGGTCTCCCTGGACCCTTCTCCAGGCTAAATACCCACAGCTCTCTCAGACTTTCTTCCTAAGATGGGTGTCCCAGGCCTCTGATGATATTTATTGCCCTCCTCTCAGCCTTCTKTAACAATCCCRTATAWTTTTTGTAGTGGGGRCCCCACAGCTGGATGCAGTCCTGTGGGTGGGGGTCTCATCAGGCAGGAGCAGAGGAGGAGAGTAACTTCAAACTGCTGGCCACACTTCTGATTAGCCCTGGATACAACTGCCAGTGCTTCTGGGAATAGAAAGATGTTGTGCAACAGTTATTACTCGGAAAAAAAAAGCCAAACAAATTGGATGGGGGTAGTAAATAACTTATATTTAGCAAAGGAACTTTTAACGACAGCCCATCATTCCAAACTATRTTTGATAGGCTGACTAGATGGTTTAAAGCAAAAACTGTTTGGGAAGAAAAAAGGGGGWTTAWGGTCAATCAAAAAAGTAATGTGTACTCGAATCTGGAAACTCTTCTCTGATTCTTCAAATTCTGCTTTCCTAGATTCTAATCTTTAACTATAAGGTCTTCCAAACTAGGAATTATGAAAATATGTGAAATAGAAATTTGAGGTTTTACAATTCTTTAGTTGGAAAGTGTCTGGCATTTTGGCTTTTTCTTGCAGTTAAACTGAAACATGGTCTRATTCCTCAGCAAGAGATATCAGGTAACAGATAAGCAGCAGAAACTTCAGTCCTTCCAATTTCTTCTCTGACAGCTGCATTTCAGAAGGCAAATAGCAACACATGTAATTCTTGAAAGCACTCTTCTATCCACTTATTTCTGTAATGGGGGTCTGGACACAGTTGTACCAGACTGCCTTACCTGAAAGTCTTTGAGCAGTACTTGGAAAAGTCTCTGATCTCTTTTGATTTCTGGATCTGCAGGTATCTCTGAACAATTTTGCATGTATTTATATCTCAGCCTCAGCCACAACCTCAGGAAATCTCATAAACAATAAAATAATATTCTAAGAGGTATAAAGAAAACTGTGTGTTTTGACTTCACTATATGAGTCCTCGTGCCATATTTTTATCTCTTCRTCATCCCCATTGATTCTTTTACCATTCTTGCTTCCAGACAGAAGCCATCACTAGCACAAAGTCTTTCTTCTCGGGTGTTATGTGTCCCTGACTGSTGCTAACACCCTTCAAGGATGCATCTCTCACCCACTCACCCCAGCAACCCCTGGCTGCCCCTGGGGGCTCAGTACGAGTAGTGGAAGTTTTCCCACCAGTCCCACGACACAGTTATTGTCCCCCCACCCCACAGTCTCTCAAGCTTCTGTCCCTGAGTAAGCAGCAGCTCCATCTTGGGAGGCAACAATCACATGAGAACTGGGAGAACCAKCTCCAGCCATCTACAACCACCTCCAACTGGCCAAATCTGCCCTAGCTGACTGAGAGAGCCTTGTTCTGCTTCTGCCAGGGCTGTTCTGGTGCTAGGCACTACTAGGGAAAGGGATATAAAGGGGTATAAAATAAGTGCAAGCCTATCTGTATGCATAAAATATGCTTCAAGATAGAATAACAATTTTAATGCCACAGTGTCTTAATTAGGAGCTACACACAGGATGAACTGCTGAAGTCTGGATCAGCTCTAGGGCTTGTCAGTTTAAGATTTTTAAGCACCTCTAGCAGAAAGACAGTAATGCTTATTTCAGAGAGCATTACACGTGGCATGTTGTAATCCCACATGAGACTTGTGAAAAGGTTGTCACTTTCCCTAYTAAATTTCAGGTATAATATCTTCATTGTGCAAAGGGCCTAGGCATTGAGTCCACCAGAATGGTTATACCCCTATAATTAAATTGYGCTATTTATTTCAGTATGTGAAACAGAATAAAAGCCTGCAGCTTGCTCTCTGCTTAATTTTTTGGACCAAGGRGAAAGAAAGCATTTGGAACTACAAGGAGGGCAGTGTTTTTAATTTTTAAATACACATCCTGAGTTTCCCAAGATAAGGGGAGTGCATAGATAATCAGTTTCTTACCAAACCATGGTTTTATTTTCCTTCAGTTCTGCCTTTGAAAAATCATAAGCCTTTAAGGTTTATATGCAATAACACAATTTTCATAAAACARCTTTAATTGAAGCAAATTACATCATTAGTCTACATTTATCACCATAATATATGACAATGAAATAATTACCTTTAGTGGAGGTTCTAAGTAATGTTATTGACTTAATTATGTCAAAGCATCCTTGTGAATAGTATTTTAGAAAATAAATCACTTTTCCAAAAAGCCATGCTTTAATGACATCAGAAAATGAGCTTTGAATGCAACATCTGAGGCTTCAGAAGCTGCAATTTGTATTAATACTAATAGCTCTTATGCAGGTAGAAAGGAACCAACAGAACATTAAATATTCAAAAGTGTTACTACATTTKTGAGAGAAAATAAGATTTTGCTCTAGTGTTTGTWATATGCTTTGTTTCYGGATCTTAAACTATTCAATGTAYTTKTTTTTTTGCCTTTTTTCTTTTGTTGTATTTTCTTTGTATGGAAAAATAATATTTCAAAGTAAGCATCCCGTGGTTGAACTCTTAGCCGTTATAAAGCATGTCAGTGTGCACATTTTTATCCTTGTATAATCTACTAAATTGAAAAGAGAAAATGTTTTCATTTAATGTAAGTAAAAGGTAATCAAAACATTTTTGATAATTTGGCTATTTTTTGTTCTTAAGGATCTCTTTGGACAMTTTTTACTCAAGGAAGAGAGCAGACTAAGTGGAAGCCCACTTTCTTGTTATGACATTGTGAACCCAGTGCCTACAAGTTCAAGAATCCTCTCAGCAYATAAAAACTGTGAAAGTTAATATCCTGCTGCTTTCATACTGAAATGGAATAGAGAACAGAATTTTAGCAAAAATAATTAGTTAATGATTGATAGTTCACCTACCACTTGAACAACTATGCAAGTAGTGACCCAATTAAAATCCAGAAAACTCTCACCCTGTTGGTTACACAGAGGAACTAATATTGAAGCTTCAAGGAATTTTAGCAATAATTTTTTTTTAATAAAAAGACAAAAATTAAACAAAAAAAAGCCAGAAGAGAATATCTTTCTTTTTCCCCTGCTGTCAAGTGCTCCAATATTGAAATCTGCTAACAAGCAGATGACTTTAAAAGATTAAATTGCATATAGGGAAATTATGTGCGTAAAGTCATAATTTACAAGAATTTTATTACTATTAGTTTTATATTATGAAAAATATTGTATGTTATGGGAAATGGAATAAATTTTTACCTAAATGTTCCATAATTGGTCTAGAAATTCAACATTGAATTGATTCATAAAAGTAGTTGAAATCTGATCCAATGTTTGTGGACCTGAGGACAGTAATCATTAATGAATATCCATRCATGTAAATAGATCTCACATCTATGGTTCATCTAAAAAAGAAAAAAACCCTAAAGCAACCAACCAAAACTGACAAACCCCCMAAAACAAAGCAAACAAGCAAAACCCCACCAAACCAAAACCTAGTCAAGAATCACTATTTCTGCTTCATAAAATCTTCAGAAAAGATCAGGATTTCAAAAGAAGAAAAAAAAATACTTTTAGATTTTCAAGGAGATATCTAATAGAAAACCAACAAGCACCATTTGAATTAACCATATGGCCCATATTTAGAGTAGGAGGCCCTCTAGAAAAATCTCTGCTATTCATTGTTTTTGTCAAAAGGTTTGACAAGTATGGGAGAAATGCTAGAGGCTTTTGAAGTAGGATCTTAAGATGGAAAAAATAAGTTTTGCTCTCAAGTGATTTTTTTTCTTCTGAACAAAATCATTGGGYTTATGTCATAAAGTTTTAGTAGCAGGTGTTGCAAAGGTGGCCTCTGTGTGAAGATGTGGTGGCCTTTCCTGTATCAGGAAGGTCTAGTTCCAGATGKCTCCAGATAGACCYRCTGCCRAGRCYRGCTGGCCCCTCTGTGTCAACATATWTAAGAAAGGAAAAAGAATAKTGTATAGGCAGAAAAGAAAGGAAAAGGGARCACCAGGGGCAGAAGGTAAAGCAGAGAAGAAGAGGGGAGAGGAGAAAGAGAGTACCCAGGCTGGAGCAGATGGTTATTTCCTGAAGGAACTAGAGTTTGTGGAGARCACACTCCAGAGCAGATTTTCTTTTTGCCCATAAAGACTCATTACAGCCCATRGGAAAGCACACACCAGGGCAAAGGAAAACTGTGAGAAGGAGGGAGAGGCAAAGAGGAGCCAGCAATACCTATTTCTCCCTACGCTTTACCCTGCTACATAGGGAGAGAGTAAGAATATTTCAGACATTCATGCAGACTAAGTCCCAGAGAGTGGGGGAAAAAAAAGTCTTGTTYTACTGTTTGTCTTGCTTTTTTGGATTTGTCCCTATCCAAATCCATTCTAAATGACAATAAAATAAATTAGTTTCCCCCAGTATTTGGTAAGCAGTCTCCAGTCTTTATTTCAGCCCATATTTTTTTAGTCCTGTTATCTGTCCCAGTCTCCCTTAAAGGGGRGAGTGATTGTGTGGCTGGATTGGTGTTTGGCTGTTAGCCAGGGCTAGCCCATCAAAATAATAAAAATATTCTACTGACATAATCCTACAAGACAGGCTTAAACTTCTGCAGAATCAGTCACCACTGAGATAAACACTGTTTAACCAAAAGATGGAAGTATTTGTCTCAGAATTASCAAGAATAATACAATGTTTTACATATTCCCTTATGGTGGCTCTGAATTTGATATATAACCCAAGTTCTGGAAATAGCACAATTGAAAATACTTGCAGTGAATTATTGTCAGTGAGTGGCTTATTTCCAAAGAATGCATTACCACTGAAGTGCTTTACCAATGTCTTTCAGGACATATTACAACTACCTATCATTCACTTTTTAATTTGTAGCTGAAGATAGTTGTCACTGCTTCCTTCATAGAGGTACAAACACACTCACAAACACACTACATGCTATTGTAGCCTCCTCCTCTAGTTGCTTGACTGTACTGTTTATTTTTCTTCAGTGACATATGAGATATCTGYACAGGTGTGAAAAATATAATAAACAATTAGGGGTTCTTTCACGCAGTTTTGGGTACCCCAAATAGTCTAGAATCATAATCATAGTCTTTACATATGAAGTTGAATTTATCTCAGGTATTTCTTTTAGTTTAGAGTAAGTAAGTGTAATTTATTCTGTCTTATATATCTGGGTTGTCAGTAATATTAAACTTTACCAGTTAGATGGATTTTGAATTCCACACCACAACCACAACAAACAGTCCCCACTACACTCTCTAAATGCAAGGTAAGAGAGTAAGTTCTTAGATAGTGTTTTCTTTTAAGTGAAGTCACAAAAAATGTACTGAAGACTTATACCTCCACTTCCCATAAACCTGTCCTCATATTTCCAATAGAACTCCAAAAAGAGACACATGCAAGAGACTGAGGAATTCTCAGGATGTTAAATATTTTAAAACTCTGTATGTGGAGGTGAACAGTATAACGGTAAGCCAATTCCCACTCCAGATTTGATATTCAAGACCTGTTATTCAAATACTTAGATAAATCTTTAAGTTTCACTCTGCTGTAAGGAAGAATTGGAGTAGTGATTTGCTTAGAATTGACTCTTCTTTTTTTTTTTTTTTTTTTTAATGATACGGCGACCACCGAGATCTACACTCTTTCCCTACACGACGCTCTTCTTTTTTTTTTTTTTTCTTCAAAAATAAAGATGAAATCTTTAGTATTTAAAATTTTGGGACCGTGAGAATGACTTTAGTTCATGTTCTACACACACCAAAAGGAAGAGGTTGAATTGTCAGTGGATAAATATTGACTCTTACTACAATTATATTAATTACTTTAGTTAATATGAAAGCAGTTAAAATTCAGAAACATTTTATACATATAAATTCTCCATTTCTATAGCATAAAAACAAATTAAATTAGTTAGATTCTATGTTTTTTCTTAAATTAAAAAATCTGCCAAACTGGACCAAAAGGAATATTATACATTTAATTGCTTATAAATAAACCATAATTTGTGATGAAATTTGAAAGTTTCTGACATAGTTGCCTGTAGAATTTGAACAAGTTAYGGAGGTTGCAAACATTCCTATTCATTGAGTCCTACTGGTGAGTCCACAGAGTTATCCACATATCCAATTGTACTCTTTTCAAAGCTGATACTTCACATTGGGTTTTCTTAGTGGAAAAAAAATTAGATGTTAAACACCACCAGAAAAAACACACACAGTTAAATGACAGGAAACTGATAAAAAATACCTCAGAAATAAATATTTACCTGTAAATGTTRAAGCATTTACACATCTGTCACAGTGTTTTAAGAGATAAAATAGTCTGGTTAAATAGTGTCAGGTATATTCAAGAACAACTCTGTGAGAGAAGAAATGAGAAAAAGGCATCTGAGGATARTAAAGAACTTTAGCATTTGATGCTAAAACTGTCAAGTCTAAATGTTCATAAATTCATATTTAGGCATCAGATATGAAGAACCACATCTTTATACTATTCATCAACCAGAAGCTTCCATGCAGATAATGAAAGGAAAAAGGCCAGACTTTAAAAAAATTACCACACAAAACAAATCTTCTTGAGACCTCAAAGGAATTTGTAGTGTAGAGACAGTTGATTTTTCTTCAAAGTAGGTACTCCTCTACTTTGCCTTTTACTAAACAGTACTGAGTTGAGCTAGAGATGAGCTAGACATAACCTTATATACTATGATGATTTAGAAGATATGTCTCATCTTTGTGTGTCCAGAGAACTGCCTGAATCAATGGCATACAAAGCCCTGCTTTCTCTTGGGCACAGGGGATAGACAAAACAGTCCAGCCCAGACTCAGAAAGAGAGGTAAAGAGAGCAATGAAGAGACTCATTCATAATGGTGACTGGGATTCAAATTATGAGTAGTCTTGAGAGTGTGGCACTGCTGTGAGATTAATCACACTACTGCCTAAATAATAAGTTCAGATACAATGCCATGTTCCTATAGATATRCTGCATTTAATTGGGAAATTAGCTTTGTCAGCATTATTAAGAAATCTTCATAAGAGGCCATAACATTTTAATATGATTTTAAGATCTGATAGCTAAATTAATTAACTTGGATTTAGGAAAAAAATTGTAATGTGTATCTGAAGACAATTTGAATATAAAAACAGCATACTTGCAATATCAGTCAGATTCAAATACTTTTTGGGAAGGAAACTAACTGAGTGTTGTTGGTCAGAAAYGTCACTTAACTGTTTAATGCTCCAACTGAGATGCTCCAAATCATCCTGCYGCCCTCTTGCTCCACCTCTCCCTCCCTTTCCTTCTGCCCCCTGGAGTTGGCTGGAGAGGAGAACTGGAAGCAGAAAAGGTAAAGATTAGGGGCTGAGATAAAAAAAAAATATTGGAAACAGCAACAGGATAAGAAATCAAACTGTATCAGTAACAATATTAAGAACAAAAGCGTACAACAGGGAGAACGTGATTCACATGCAAAATGCTCTCCACTGTGCCCAACCTGACAACAGCCATGGCACCCTAACTAGTGAACTGAATTCCAAACCACTCCCTCCAGCCTGGAACCAGCATTTCCCAAATGCTCCATCAGGCTCAGAACTRCTGTTACCCCACCACTCCCTCTGCCACATTTACCTGACTGTGTGGAAACCCTTCCCCCTTGCCCCCARCAATGATGTGAGATAATACAGAATAATCTCTTGGTCCTAGCTATTTTAATGAGAAAAATAGCTTGTTTGTGATTATGGTTGTGTAACAGCTTCTGCAGCTGGACATCCACCCAGAATTTTGCTATTTGCCCTCCTCAACAGGACAGGGTGAGGAAGTTGGATAAAAAAAATGAATGGGTCAAAATCAACATAGGCAGACTGCTTACCATTTACCATAAGAACAAAAAAACTCAGCTTGGGGAAAATTTATGGAATTTATTGCCAGGTAAATCAATTCAGGTAATGGGAAGTGAAGACAAAATATTTAAAACACTCTTCTCCTCTAACCCTGCTTCTTCAGAYTAAACTTCACTATTTCTCTCCTGACTTTTCTAGCCAGCTCCCCAGAGTGGTCAAGGTAGGATGGGTGATTAAGTGTTGAGTCCATATCAGCTCCTCTTTGCCTCTCCTTTCTCACAATTTTCTCCTGCTTCAGCATGGTTCTTCCACAGACTGAAGTCCACTGTAGATCTACTAGGAACTGTTTGCCCCTGGCATCAGGCTTCTTCAACCTCTTCYTACAAAGGCCACCCCTGCAGCATCCCTGCAACCAAAACTTTGGCATGTACAACAAATATAGTAACAAAGTGGAGTGCCCAAATAAGGACCACTTATGTTCTTTCTGAGTTTTTAAACAGAAAACCAAAATGTCATTGTCATTCTGATATCAGAAAGAATAGTTTACACTAAGTTTTGTTAAGAACACATATATACACAAATGTATGTTGTCCAAACAGTCCTAATTTATTAAAAGATATACTAGGTCCTTTCTGACAGAGTAGCAGCATACATGAAGAGAAAGATAACACATCTTATTGCCTTCGACAAAAGATTTTTCATTTATTTTCRTATGTTCCAGAGATCATCACTATATGAATTTCATTCTCTGGATGGGAATTGACAAATAAGCAGATATAAAAAGATAGTACCTCTGACTTTTCTTACCTGTAAATCTTAGAATGTCATCMAAGTCTCTACATGGAAGTACACATCTTACTCCTTTCACTGAAAAAATTTATGACATCTTCAGATTTAAATATCTAACTTTGATGCCTAAAGGAAGATAAATTCGTGTTTATTCCTTGGATAAATTCTACAATAWTGAAGCAAAACAAGTTTTTATGAAGTGTTATAAAAAATGTTTTATTTGTCCAAAAACATCTACTTSTGCCTTTTCCAGTCTCTCTGTTACTGTGAAGGGATATGCTGAAGTCATATAATACTTAGGGATAGAAGAGACTTCAGCTGTGAAGTCACAAGACACACACAAAAAGAGACCTATCTTAATCTCAGTGATGGTTTCAGTCCCTAGATGAGAGTATCTCTGAATATGCACTTGTAATCATTTTCTCTTTTCATAACAAAACCAGATACTTGGTAGCTCTATGTGACTCATAATCTAAATACATCAAAAGGCAAGAATGACATTTTCCTACTGAGCTGAGGTTTTACACCATGACTCCAGCAAGGAGCTTGGTGGAAGAGTGAGATAAAAGAATTTATTTTTCCTTCCTAGTGTCTAGCTACTCCGGCATGAAAGTTCTATAATTAAATCAGTGCAGGGGATGAGGTTAAAAAGTGAGGTTAATGTAGGAGAATACTTACGTAACTTTTTGCCACATTATCAGGAACTTGCTTTCTATTAATGAAAAACTACTTATACATGAAAATAAAATACCTCTGTTGTGGGAATTTTGAGCTCTTTATATGATCTAAAGAACACCAAGCTGAGYGATGCAGTTGATGCAATAGATGGAGGAAATGCCTTCCAGAGGGACTTTGACAGGCTTTGAGGAGTGCATCCAGATGGACCTCAYGAAGTTAACAAGGCCATGTGTTAAKTCTCATACCTGAGTCAGGGCAACTCTCAGTACCATGATGATGAATATTTTGAGAAAARCTGTGTGGACATGGATTGATGATACTGATGGTTGAAAAAATATGAGCCAGTACTGCATGTTCGCAGCCCAGAAAGCCAATCATATCCAGGTCTGCAGCAACAGAATAATGGCCAGCAGATCAAGGGGGATGATTCTTTCCCTACACTCTGCTCTCAGGAGACTCCCACCTGGAGTGCTGGGTCTAGCTCCGGCATACCAAGACATGGACATATTATAGCACGTCCAGATTATAGCAGTGGAAACCATCAGAAGGATAGAACACCTATGCTATCAAGACAGGCTAATGGAGTTGGGGTTGTTCATCTTGTAAAACAGAATACTCAATCCATCTACGAAGGCAGGAGAGGAACTTTTTACCAGGGCCTGGAGTGAAAAGATAAGAGGTAATGGATTTAAACTGAAAGAGGGTAGATTTAGATAGGATATGAAGARGAAATTTTTTTTTGTTTCAAGTCCAGTGAGACACTAGAAAAAGTTACCCAGAGAAGCTGTGAGTGTCCAATCCCTGCAAGTGTTCAAAGGCCAAGCCAGGTTGAAAAAGGTTTTGAGCACCCTAATCTAGAGAAAAGTATCCCTGCCCATGTACTGTGATTTGGGCTATAAAGATTTATTCAAATTCATGAGATCATTCTAGAATTCCAAGTTATTCCCTAATCTGTTCCTTTGTCACAAGGATAAGTTGTCCTTCCTCCAGACTTTTCTCTCTGGTGTCCAGGGCCTGGGATTCCTGAAAAGGAAAAAAAAAAAAAAAAAAAAAAAAAAAAAAAAAAAAAACAAAAAAAGAAAAAAAAAGCCAAAACAATTTGTTATGCTGGAATAAGGAGGACACAAGAGATTTTAAAACAAAAGTGGCATCAGAAAAGTAACAAAAAAAAGAGGAAGGACAGCTATAAATAAAGGTACTAAACTAAAAAGAGGAGGCAAGATAAATTGCAATTATTTTGCTAGTCAAACACCTTGATAAACTGTGTTTTGAACCTGTTTTGCAATCTTTATAAGATATACAGTTTTATTTTTCTGTAAGATTTGCTTTCCCTTGTCCACAGCCAGATATTTGTATGTGATGATTTTCAGGGCCAAAAAACATTCCAGGTTTTATTTAACCAGATTTGACAACTGAAGTTGTACAGATCAAGTGTGTATTTATCTAATATTACAAGGAAGAACTTCACATTTTTGGAAAGTGAGCATCACAGACYACAGGATAATTTATA
Organism: Alauda arvensis; assembly: GCA_902810485.1. NCBI lineage: Eukaryota > Metazoa > Chordata > Aves > Passeriformes > Alaudidae > Alauda > Alauda arvensis. The sequence goes on along the minus strand of CADDXX010000079.1, from coordinate 330,588 downwards.
TTGAATAAGATAATTGAAATAATCAAGTCCAACCCTTGACTGGACACCACATTGTTAACTGGACCACAGCAATAAGTATCACACCCAGTCTTTTCCTAAACTCTTCCAGTGATCATGATTCCACCAACTCCTGGGCAGTCCATTCCCATSTTTAACAACCCCTTCCATGAAGGAATCCCTCCTGATGYCCAGCCYRAATCTCTACTGTCACAGCTTGACACTTCATCTTTTCATCCAGTCACTGGTTGCCCTGTGATCCCCTCTTTGTTACAACCTCTYATCAGGAGAAACGTAAGGCCATGCCTGAGCYTTCTCTTCTCAAGCTTTAACAAYCCCAGCTCCCTCAGCTGCTCATCACAGGACTTGTGTTCCAGAGCCTTCACCAGCCCTGTTGTCCTGGACAAATTAGTTATTACAGATTTCTTTTGGCACCCAGATCACCGAGACCAGTGCTGTTTTACTGTGGAAGCTACAGATATTTCACAGTTTTGAGATAATATTTGAATACACAATAGAAGGGGCTTCAAAATGTGAAAAAATATTAGGAAATGAATAAAGATTTTCTAACTCAAACATTATTTGCAAGACCTGAACCAAACATTTACCTTACAACTCCAGCTGACACAGTTTAGACTGTGGGTATTGGTATTTGAAGTATATACATTTAGAAATCTTTAGAGAAAACACACAGTTTGAACAAATTTATTATTGAAAGCCAAGCAAAAAGACTGCAGTAAAAAGGAAAAAAAAAAAGGAAAAATGAAGAGTGTTAAAAGATACACTTCCTTCCTCTTGAGTGACTACAGTTATAATAGGATAGAGAYGTTAACCTTTGCCTTGCATTTCCCACATCTTTTCTTCAGTTTGATTAAAGCATGAAAATAGAACATTGCAGATTAATAATAGAAGGTCAGTTTAGTTTCATTTCAGTTTAGTGCATATATGGACAAATAGACATGAATACATAATAAGTACACATATACATTTAAGAATGGAAATTAAAATTAAGAGAAAGAARAAAATAGTTGAAGCTAAAAATAGAGGGGAAAAAGGTAGGGTAAGAGTTTAAACCYCTGTTTTCTTTTTCTTCTTTTTGTATAATGAAGAGGTGAACCATTAGGCAGTATCAGGTAAATAAGAACATCTGCTGACCATTCTCATGTGTTTGGTTCTTTCACTTCTCTGGCACCGGTCTCCCAATCTTTCATTCAGATCTGAAYCCAAAACATTTTACCAGAAGAAAATGATAGCCATGCATAAAAATTTAAGTTTCCAGAGGATCAACTTAATTTTTTGGAGTTTGCAAGGTTAATGATCCCCTTTCTTTTCATGAAGAAATTGTACTCCATACACCTGAGGTAATTCTGATTTTAATAGCATGGAATGAAGACACTGAATAGTATGGAGAGACAAGTAAATCAGTAACTTTCAGTGACCTTGTTTTTCAAAGCTTGTACAATATCTTAGCTGAGAAAAAGCAATCATTTCCCTACTGGGCCTGAAAAGAAAACATGCTGTGAAGTTTTTCAAGACAAAAGTAATCTGTATTTAATATGAGAGTGGTCAAATGCTAGAAGAGGTTGCTCAGAGAAATTGTGGAATGTTTATCTGCAGAAATACTCAAAAACTTACTGCACACAACTCAAAGCAATCTGCTTTACCTTCTCTGCACAGAAGACGCATTTAACACATAAACAACCTTTGGAAGTTACTTTTAAACTTCACGATTCTGTGAACAATTTGTATACCTGTAACATTCTCTTATGACAGGATAAAAATGACCTAAGTTATCCAAGCAGTCCTTGGATTGTTGTGACGTTAGATCTACTGCATTATRCATCTTCAAAACTTACAGCTCAGTCCTAATTTTGGCCCATTTTAATGTTGTTGCTTTTTTGTTTAGTTTTGTTTTTGTTGTTGTTGCTCTTTTGCTTTGTTTTGCTATTGTCATGTCAAAGATTCTGATTCTGAGTCATATGAGAAGCTACTGAAAAATAAAATATATTGCCTGAAGCATACTTTGAAAGACATACCCCTTTAGAATTAAGCTATTAAAATTAGGACACCTGACCCATTAATATCTCAGAAACATCTGGGGGTTTGATGATTTGATTATAAGTTTTTCTTAACATCACGTTAAACATGTGGCTTCTTTTGAACTGATTGTTTTTGGTTGTCAGATCACAAAGATAGGAGCTGCCATCTTCTGAAATATTTATGCCACTTTGAAACATTAACACYGCTGAAATCCACAATATTTATCATTACAACCATAATAGGTAAGTAGAATGAAATTCAACACAGGTCAAATTATTATATACCCCAGATYTGGGCTGCATGATTCTTACAAGTTTAGCTTTAATGAAAAAAGAATCTGTTATAACTGTTAGGTTTTTTTTAGAAACCAAGCTAACTGCAATTTCTCTCCTTGCAGAAAAGAACTGAGAAGTGGTTCTCAAAGTCARTAATGGCAGCTGAGTGCATTCTTTACAGGAAATGTTAATGGGAAATAGGTCATGAAGTAGTACAAGTAAAGACTGGATAAACATCAAAAAGTGTTAAAATATATGACACTGGTCATACTTTGTAAATTATTATCTTCAGAGTATAAAAATTAAATTTGCGTGCACAATAGATATGAAAATATGAATTTTWAAAAAAGGTTTTGTTTAATATTAAAAAAGCTGAGGTTTTTTTCATTTCTATYTGAATTCTAATGAGCTTCAGGTGTTGGGTTCAGCTCAGTAGTAACTGCATTTATCTGYCTATTCTCAAGTGGCTTTATATATATATCTATACCTAAGTGTCTTTACACGAGCCAGATGTCTGAATTTAGACTATAGTCAATGGAAATCTAATCAGGACAGTCAGTGATACCTAGAGAACAGTTCAGCTCCTCTCAGGTTGCTACCAGGGACTTGAGTCTGTTGCTCACACATGAGATTTTCATASTGTTTGAGATGTTGCTGAATATTCTGCCCACCTGCAGCCAGTGCAGGTCTTCTGCAGCTCTTGTGTGATCTCATTCCACTTTGAAGGTCTCAGAGACSAAACCAGTGTTAAATGAATGTGGTTTAATTCAGTTGTCTACTCTTGGGCCTTTTATATCAAATACTGCAGTTTATCATATTAGGTCTGTTTTTACAGCAAGCTGACATGTAACAAGATCTTGAAGATATCGCTGTGCGCGAACATATAATAAATTTACAYTGTGATGATAAACTCTGTAGAGACATAACAGAAGGGATTCTCTTGTTTTATAAATCCTACTGCTCTTCTAAAATATTTTTAATACCTGGAAGGTTTCTGAATTGATTTTTTGTTTTTAAAAATTTCTTCATTTTTTTGTACATTTTACACTATATCATTTCTTTTTGATATGATTGCACTTTCTCAGAAATCTCATGAATGTACACACATAAGAAAGCATATAAGGCTTTCAAAAATTCTTTTGGGCAGTCCATTATAGCACCTTTTTCTGATTTCCTATGAAAAATGTGTTTGTCATTGTGGAATTGAAATAATTATAATCTATTTTTTAATATGGATCTATATTAACTTTAGGAATTGAAGCATATATATGTTTCGTTTATAATTTTATTTTTAAACTTTAAATAACTAGGAAAAGTACTAATTGATTAATTTTGAGCAGATATAAAAACTTGTATCTACAGCTTTCTATCTAGCAGCACCAGTTAGGAAAAATTCTGAAAACAATTCAAGCAACTGTACCATCTGCCAAGGCTGTGAARCTAAGGAGAAGCATATTATCTTTATGCTCACTGGTCTACTAGGACTTTTCTATGGTGATGGGTTGACCCCAGCTGGAAGCCAGGTGTCCATCAAAGTTACTCTGTCATTATCCTCCTCAACAGGACAGGGACAAGGAATTGTAATGAAACRTAATGGTTCAAGATAAAGACAGGCACTGATCAATCATCMGTTAACATCACRAGCAAAACAGGCTCARYTTGGGGAAATTTGTTAWTTTATTACCYATAAAATCASAGTAGGATATAAGRAATAAATCCAAATCTTAAAACACCTTCTATCCACCTGTCGCTTCTTCACAGTCTCCACTTTTCTGCCAAGTTCTCTACCTCCTCTCCCACAGCACTGCAAGGACAGGGAATGGGGGTTGAAGTCAGTTCACATGTTCCTGCTACTAATTCCTTAAGAGCATGTGCATCAGTGCTCACTGTGTCACTCTGCTCCTTTGTGGGTTTTCAGAGAACAGAATGGAACTGGAGTTTTTGAACTGGCTGTGGCTCGTGCCTTACCTCCTTTGAAGCCTGTGTTGAACTATGCTGGTTTGGTTAAGGGATTAAGTGCATCCATCACTGACACATAAGACATCTGAGACATCCACACTGAACTGGAAGATACRTCCAAGGATGTCACTAAAATGAAAMAAAATGCCTGGGCTAGGGCATTAGAAYGACATTTTTTGAGACACCTCTCTTACACAAGCAGCATTTAAATTTTACTGAGGCATCTATTTTTATGCRTGTAAATATTCAGATTTTATTTTTGCCACCTATGCTCTCACTAGCTTCTATTCATGTCAGAACAATAGCTGCACTAAAAATGCACCCAGAATAACCCCAAGGACCTCAAGAACTGAGCCTTCAATAGCAATGGTGTAAGCTGAAAGAGCAGAAAGAGGAGATATGAATTTTGTATGAATCCTGAAGGGTTGTCACAGAAAACAGATAGCTAGGGACTAGCAGCAGRTTATACATATTAGGGAAAAAAATCAGATTTTGGACATGGATATATTCTCCCTGAAATCTAACAGACTATCACAAAGCATGTTGTTCAACCAGAATTTTGCTCAAGTGTTTCTACATTATATTTGATTATCATTGGCTGTGGGTATAGAGGATTTTTGTTGTTTTTTTTTTTTTTTTCTTTGCCAAAATATGTCCCTGGAGTTAATCTTACCCTAATTTTCCTACTATTACCAACATTTTATTCTCACACTGCCAGAGAACAGATGATTTTTATTATCTTCTTCACACACTCCCTATTTTTTCCTCTAATAAATCTCATTTATTTTCAGTTCCAGTCACTTCTTCTAGAAGCTCTTGTTTCTCTCCCTTCCACTTTCTTGTATTAAGCTGCAGTTTTCTCTAGGTAATCTGAGAAAATTTACTAGTGACAATTATTTTTTCTTACTCAGGCCTGTTACAGTTTATGAGTGGGATTCATTTTATCAAGTGAAGACAGCTGAGAATTGGATTAATTATTTTAGCTAAAGATTAATGTGCAAGTTCATGCTGACCTAGAGGCAAACTGAAGATCTCTCTAAAAAATTCCAAAATAAGAGAGTTCTTTCCACCCTGTACAGATAGTACAACCTATTATTCCAAGGCCTGCAACTGACTCCATAAAAAATCAGTTGGTTGATTTTATTCAGATTCATATTTCCAGCTGTTTGACCAGATACTTAAAGTAATGAAGACCTATATTTAAATGTATATATTTCATATCTATTTATGTMTTTCAATATATGTGACCTATTAATCGTTCATGCAGTACATTCATATAGCAATGGCTTCTTTTATTGCAGGAATCACAGTCATTAATCCTTCAAAAAATATGAACATCTATTTAAAGTAGTCTTTGTTTTGTTAATCGTTGTTTTTTCTTCTGTTACACATTGTAAAAGCTAGGCTTCCATACATTCCATAGAATTACTAGGTACTCAGTTTCAAGCAAAACATATTTTTGTATCTATTTGTTCCTTTACCAACCCTTTACCTTACATAGTCTGTAACCTTTGATAAATTTATAGGTAGAAACCTTATCCCTTTTTTGCCTTTGTGTCACCAGACTGACCAAGCCTAGYGCTTCCAATCTCTTCTCATATAATGGACTTCCAATTTTCTACATTATCACAGAAGCTCTCTCTATCTGTCAGTTTAAATTCATCTCCTTTCAATATGAATGACCAGAGCACATATTTCAGARACTATCTCACCAGAATTTTGCATAATGGAACTAATATTGTACTAACTCAGCTGACAAATCCTAGGACACCATTTGCATTATTCACAGATGTGACACATCGGTACCTCATAGGAGTGAATTTGATATAGTTGCTTCAATGAGCCTGAATTTCTGCTCTCRGGTTTTGCCAGTGACTTTTCTTACTGGTTTCCAGTTAAAAAACACAAAATTTTGAACTGTCAAATGTTGTATTAYTATGTCTATCTCTTGGGTACCATACTTCACCTATTTTTTCTTCTGAGAGTATGAACAGACAATTTTTAAAAAAATCATTAAAGTCTTGAAGCTACAAGTCTGTCAACTAGAACTGATTCACCAGTTACTCACCAGTTAGAGAAATGYACACATCTGTCCAAGTAACTTTCTGCAACATAAAGAATATCTTAGYCAAAGTTGGCATTGAAAATCAATGTAACAGATTTTATTTTATAGAACAGAAAAGCATACACTGTTGGAAGTTGGAAGAAATTGTTTCCTGCTTTGTTTGTATTTTCTTCAATAATTCTATTCTGATTACTTTTACTTATTTAAGCAGTAYATATGTGGAATGAGCCTTCATTTTCTCTAGAATTACAATGTTTTTTTCATTTGCAACAYTGGTAAAATTTCTTGAGGTATTCCTGATTGTCATGGGTTAGCACAGCTTAGTTTTAGTTAAAGATGAAACAGTTTTCTGAAAGGACCTGAGAATTGTTTAGAAAGTACTGCCACCTATCAGGAGCTAATTTTAAGTATTGACACCTTGTTCAGCCAGTGAGAAAGTAAAGTTTGGCTTTGTGAATTACACATATCAAGCTGAGTACCCTGGAAACTGTCTCTTTTCCCTCCCTGCCTCCAAAGAGGTAAGAAGGTGGCCCAGCTTCCTCCTCCTTGGGGTGAGCCTAGCCCAGGCCTTTCCCAGGATGCCCACCAGGCTCAGTGACTCCCAGGCAGGGAAAGGGGAGGAAAACATACCCTGGCCCAGCCAGGACTGAGTTTCTAGCAGTTGCCACCAGGGAAGGGGAAACCATAACTTTTAACATCCAGCTGATCCCCYGGGCTCCCTGCAGCAGCCTTGAGCCTGAATTGAGCCACCCTGAATGAGACCACGGGGTGAAGGCAGGGAGGGATCCACCAGCTCAGCTACCAGGAGCTCAGCTGCCGATCCTCCCCATCATCTTTGAGAGGTGCTGCTGCCTGACTAATATCATGTGACTATCTGCAAACCCAAGCTAGAACTTAACCCTTTATTTGACAAGGTGAAGCTTGYGGAACATTGATTCTTTCTAGAGTGAAAAGRAAGTCATAGTGATGACATTATTTAGACTGCATGAAGATACTGAGGTCTGTGAAAGAAACGTTGCATTTTAAGGGATGAGGAGATGAGAAGACACCTTAGGCTGAAAATATTTTGTGAATTTTGGTAACAAACCRTAATATGCTATGTCTTTAAATCATGGAAAATATGAACTGGGGGAATGATTGTTCAGATTGGTGGTTTCRAGCAAAGGTATTTGTAWCAGACTAAGCAAATATTGATGTAGCAGTGAGCCTGTGGTCTCTTGAGGTATTTCAGCAGGTTGCTTGGTGTTATAAATCCTCTGCACCAGTGCTTTAAACAGAGGCTGAGATGTGCTGAAGAAGCTCCTGCACCAGTGAAGAAGTAAGAGACATCTCTGCCCTTAAATGGGATGAAGAACATCCTTTGCACCTGAACTGTTCATTCTAAAATAATACCTCAGTATGTATAGAGTCCATGGCCCATATTGCAGCCATGGGAAACTGTGTGATATGGGAGAACCATAGAAACAGATTTTTCTGGGCAGCTGTTTTCTGTGAGAGCTAAGAACCACAAGTAGATTGCTTCTTTCTTGTGGAGAGTTACCATAACCAGAAGAAACTTCTCTCTCTAAAAAGACTGATRAAAGATTGTCTTATAAGTAGTATAGACCTTGGGTTCTGAGTTTTTGCTTTTATACAATGTCTGTGATAAAGAAAGAAGCTGGTGGGAGAGGGAGAAAYGTTTTGAAAGTTTAATTTTGATTCWTTGGTTTTTTCCTTTTAGTGTGTGTGAATAAAACTAYATCTTTTAAGTTTGAGCTTGCTTTACTTCTCCTAATCCTATCTCACAGCTTAGAAAACACTACAACCACTGYATTAATTAGTGCATTGGCTGGGAAAGCAAAATTGGCAAATGTGAACCCACTACATCTTTTGTTGTTTCTGTCCAGTTTTGAACTCTGAACTRGCACATTGATTCATACATAAAATCTCAAATTTCACTTAAGATGATTACCGACATAACCTTTGAGAAACATAACTTCATTTGTCTTTTATAACATATTTGATATCAATATCTGCTRTCTTCTCCATTTTAAGTAGAACCTTGATAATTTTGTAGTTCTAGTAATTTTTATCTTTTCTCATCTGACCCATAGTTTTCCACATAGTGCTATTTCAAGTGCTTTGTTGAAGTCGAGGCAGATGCATGCTTTGCATTTCATTCCTCTGATAGATTCAAGCACYTTATATGAAATATAGGTGATATTCATATATATAAATATGTATGCCATCAAGTAATCAGAAACCCYTAATTTTTCTTTAGAAATCTTTGAATATACATCTTTATATGTTGGGATGATCAGATCCATATGCCTGCAGTAGTACAGATACTTTTTTCTTCAGTATAAATAATATATTAAATATTTATCACTCCCATAGCAGAAACTAATATTCTTTGTTGGTTTGAATTAAGATGCCTTAAAATAACCCCTTTGAAAATTTCCTAAGTACATAAATGTTCCCCTTACATTTCTTTCCCAAAATAACCTTTTTTAGAAGACACTGTTGAGAAAATAATATTGATTGACATTAATTAAGTTGTTATCCTTTAACTTATTTCAAACAGATCCCAGACTTTACTAATTTTTCCAGGAGGACTGTAGACAGCTGTCGAAAGACAGCTAGGGTATTAACATTCCTAAGTAASTCTGCGTGCTCAGAAAAAGTAAACAATCATTATGGCTTCCAATTTTACAATTAGCTCTGAGTAAAGSACAATATAGAAGTTTCATGGAAGAGGCAGATTCTGAACATACCAGATACTTTTCTCTCCAGATTTGAAATGCTTGAAAGCTAACCTATCACTTTTCATTATGATACTGCATATAAAGTTCCAAGACATATTAAAGACACATTAACAKAAAGATGTACAAAAACCCTCTGTATTCTCCTGAAGCCTAGAAACATTTGAGTGCTTCAAGACCATTCATTCTAAGGTTACTGTGGTAACTTTTTCATGGTCTTCTACTAGGACAAGAGAGTTGAATTGTTCCAAATTAAGCAACTGTTGAATAGAAAAAGGAAAATATTTTTAGAAAACGTGTCTTTGCCCTAAGAGTGAGATTGGAAGAGGTGTTTTAAAAAAGTGTTGACAAGCTTTGAGTGAAGGGACCTAAATGGTTCTGGAAGAAGTAGATTGACAGGTAAAGGCTGAAAGACTTTTATGAGAGCTAAGAGAGATTCTTAGACTAAACTTAATAAGTAAAAGCTGTGCATCCAGTGTGTCAGGCTGCTTCTATCAGGTGAAATATCAGTGTCTCAGTTTATGACTGTTCAAAACATACATAACTTATAATACATTCTCACACGCATAGAGTGGCCATTCCACCAACCTCTGAAGGCAAGATACATTGACTGTAGTCATGGCATGGAGTGTGACAGTGTGCCTCTCTCCCCCTGCCCCTTGCTTAAGCCATAATCACCACTGGTGTTTTGACAGCCATATTCATCTTGCTAGGGACTTTGGGGGACAGGTGGCAGCATGGCACACAAGGGCTGTCTAGAACACTGATTTAGACATCTCTGTAGTACACAATAAGTCAGTCATGTCACTTTGCAAATAGTGACACTCTCAGGGGTTGCTGAGCTCTCCTGCATAGCAGGGGCCTCTTGCTAGGACTTCACCTTGATTAGGAATGCCTCTCAAGGTTACTCCTGGAAGCTGATCTGCTACAACAGATCCTTGGTAAGTGATTAATTGTGTGCTAAATTTTGAAATATTTGTTAAGTGATAGATGGGATTCCTTGTGCACATAGAATTCTTTAGACAAACTGTTGACCAACCTGGGCTAGGCATGCACCTTGACTCCCCTGTGAGAAGGGAAACATGGGGGTTCTCTCTGAACCTCATGACTCAATAGATGGTTGTCTTTATGTGACCCTGCCCTTTATTCAGTAAATGGCCAAATGTACCTTCCCATCCAATCTWGTTAAACCACTGTTGCATTTATGATTGAATTTTCTCAATTCATTACTTTATTAAAATATATTGTTGCTTCTGTCTTTCTAGCAAAGCATATCACTCAATTTACAAAGTTTATCAGAACCTCTATAAGTATGCTTTTCTATATAGTTATAAAGGTTAAAAACACATTAGATTACTTAATATTTTGCACTCAAACACTTCAACTTATTCAGCAAGAGCAGTGATTTGTGCTGTAAGGTCCAGACTGTTAAAGGAATGTTTATTCTGAAAAGACTTCTGCATGCATAGAAGATACTAAGACTAAATGCAGCATGTTAGAGCAATAGCCTATTAAGCATTGTAGAGTTTGAGAAGATTACATTTGCAGGGAAAAATTTGTCTCACCACTTGGAATATTTATGGCACTCATTCATAAAGCTATGTGCATATTGAATTTGACTGTTGCTTGAAATATTTCAAAGATGTGTTAATTTCAATTACAATGAACTGAGCACCAGTGATAGTAAAAACCATTTGTCTAAGCTTCATTTTATAATAAATCAAACAAACAAACATTATCTGATAGCTTGTCAATTTTGCTGTACCACAACACATACAGTGAATGTTGAGAATAACAACATGACTTAAGGTGTAATTTCAGAATATTTTACATTGTGGCAAGTTATGTAAAACATTTTACATACACTGATAATAGGAAAATCATAAAAAATCTAAATAGATTCAGGTTAACTCAGAATACAATGCTTTTTTTGTCAGGATGTGTACTAAGAGGTGAAATGTTCTTATAAATAAAAACTAAATCTTTCCTCTATTAATCAAATTCTAATTACAGAAGTTTTTTTATAAATACATCTCTATGTCTTTTTATATAATAATTTCTTCAGTTGGATTTTATTCTCTTAGTTACCTTACAATGAAATTATTGTAGTACAGAGACATGAGATTAGAAGAGGTACAATGACAACATTTAGAAAATAAATCTGCTGGTGTTAATCCTTTGGCAAGTCTTCTGAGTAGTAGCACTTAAATTGCATTTCTGATGCTTTTGAGTAACCATAAATTCTTACATAAATCATATAACTTATGAAAATTTTGAAGTATATGGAAATATGATTGCATTTACACACAGGGACCAGTACAGCTGGTATCTATGCCCATGAATTACAGGCACTTCATTCTGAAAACAGGCACTTAAAATATTCCCTTAAGAAGCAATTTTAATGGCATCCTATTCCAATCAGACTGGAAATTGCCTTCTACCTTTTTATGATATAAAAAATTATGCAGATTTGTTCATTTTTCACCTCTTCATAAGTAATTGGAAATGTCCTTTGTCTCTRGACCTACACCTTACCATCTGTTACTTTATTCTACATAAAAACCATCAAGTTAAGGTAATTAAATRATTTTGCTTTCTATAAGCATGTTTAAAGGCTTTCTGCTCTGTCTTCAATGGCAGAAGACAATTTTGCAAGAATAAAAAAGTGGAAAAAAGATTTTAAAAACATCATTTGTCAGGAGCTGGTTTCCACTTGGTTCGGTAGTCTTGCAGCCTCCACATACCACTACTCTTATAAACTTACCAGTCTCCACTATTCAGATCTTGATTCTTTTAAGTCCCATTCTACTGAATCAGCAGTGCRACATGACCACCAGAAGGGTTAACTYTGTCCTGGGGTGCATCACTTGCTGGTCAGGGGAGATGATTTTCCTGGTCCACTCTGAGCTAGTGTAGCCTAACCTTAGGTCCTTGTGCGCAGTTTTAGGTGCCACAATAAATGRAAGAGATACAACTATTAGAGACTGTCCAAAGGAGGGCCACAAGGATGACAGAGGGCCTAGAGGGGAAACCATACAAGGAGTGGCTGAKGTCACTTGGTCTGTTCAGCCTGGAGGAGAGGGGAGATCCCTTCTTCACCTATAATTTCTGCGTGAGTAGAAGTTAGAGATCTCTTCTCTCTTATGACCATGACAGGAACCAAGGTGAAGGCATGAAGCTGTGTCAGAGGAGGTTTAGGTTTGATATTTAGAAAAAGTTCATCATCCAGAGGGCAGCTGGGCACTGGAACAGGCCCTCCAGGGAAGTGGTCTGCAAATGGCAGCAAATCTGACTGAATTAAAGAGATGTTTACAATATCCTGTCAGRCACATCATATGATTCTTGGGGCTGTCCTGATTCTGGCCAAGGCAGGGTTAATTTTTGCCCTAGCCAGAAGGAGGCATGGCTAGGACATGGAGGTTATTGTAGACCACCTCATGTCAATGCCAGAGGCACAGGGGAGGGAGTCCCTTCTGGGGAGAAGGGGTTCCTTTGGGTTGAGTAAATGTGGCAGTGGGAACACTGGTTCCAATAAATCACATGTGAATCTTACACCCTTTATAGCATTACAATCACTAATAATTTTCTTCTCTTTGTTGTTCCCAGTAAATTGTTCTTTTCCCAGCCTGTGAGCTTGCATTTTATGTCTCCAATTCTCCTTAAGGGGTGGGGGGGAGGGGGGTGGGGAAGTGGGTAGGGGGAAGCAAACAGATTTCAAATGGAAAACTAAATTGGGGAATACTATTCCTAAACCATGACACCTGTGCAGGGCTGGGAATTGGACACTCTATATTCTATTTCTTCATCATCTTTTGAGTTATCAAGTCTGCTGACACRGAAACATCAAAGAGAGTTTAGGGAGAGTAACCAGGAGATATTTAAGCAGGGAATTGCTGAAAAAACTGGGAACAAGAACTTAAGACCAAGACATAGATGTCAGAATGAATTGTCCCAGTGTCTTAATTGAAGTCTACTTGTCTTGATGTCTTGTTAATTACCTAAACCTGAACTGTGAGAAGGGATCAAYCTGGAGAACCAAATACTTCAGCATTAAGCCATAGTTCTGTGGGAACTATGACAGATGGAAACTGTCTGATAGTTAATGCTAAAATACATACAAAGACTCTGAAGACTCAAGAAGACACATACTCCAAAATGAGGAGTTTGGAAATGTGCTTTCACTCGCAAATTTGAAAGTGTGGAACTGCAGAATATCCAGGAATTAAGAAAAATGACAACCAAAATTCAGCCATATCAACATCTAGTAGTACCACTTTGGAATTTTTCTAAATATTCTTTTAGACTACATCAGAGTATGAAAATAAAAATCAATGTTTTTACCATTTCTGTCTGAACTACAGATGTATTTGCGGAATGTGACAAGCATTTCAAAGAGCTTCAACACTGTCTTTTCAATTGTCCAAAATGTTCCATGGTTTAAACCATTCACTCATGAAAGTAAAAAAAGACAAGTTTTGCAGTTACACAATTTGTGATTACTCTATTTTAAATTAACTACATGATTTGTTACATTTGGAAATGCATATTTGGAAACATAGTTCCCATTCAATATGCTAATGTTCCAACTCTAAAGGGAATATTTTTTAAATATGCATTGCTTTTTTATAAGTAACACAGTCAAAATTTAGTTAGACTTCAATGAAATAGCAATCACAGTATTACCTTCATAGTATGGAACCAGCTATACCTAAGTTCTGCTTCTCTAAATCTACAATTCTTGGAAATCTGGCAAAATCAGAAATGAGTAGGACACAGCAACCTCTTACAGAATTAAACCATTATAGCTAAACTTTGTAAATACTCCAGAGTACAAAGGAAGTTTAAGACCAAAAATTTGTACTTAACCTTGGACAGACAATTTTTTTTTTCCATTCTAAATAGGATGACTGAGATAATTGTTCCCATATCATCACAGAAAAAAGGATGAKGTTTTTTTCATGTCTGTTCTCTAAAATACACAAAATGTAGGCCTCCAAGACTAGCCATTTATCTCATGTTTTGACTTTCTGTCCACAGAAATCTTTGCTCCATCTACTTACAATTTTTACCATGTAGACAACAAACAATTCAGGTGACAGGCAGTTAATTGTTCAGATAAGTGAGCTTTTACACAAATCCTTTGTGGTTCTTTTTTTTTCAATTGAATGAAAATCCAATTAAACCAAAACCAACTAAACAAGTCCAAAGAGCTTTTAACAGCACAAATGCACTAGAAGAGCATAATCAATTTTTTAACCTTAAAGAGTTAAATCATGCCTAGAGAAGGTCCACTTCTTTATACCTTAAAAAATAAGTTCTCGTAGATTTATAATAAACAATTACATATTAACTGTGAACTTTACCTATTATTCTTTTTAATCCAAAATACTGGACTTTCAAAATACTCTGAAATGATACAGTAAAAGAGGAATTTAATAGATTTCGTTTAAATTCATGATACGTTTAAATATCAAGTCTGCTTCACAGAGGATGTCAACAGTGTCACTTCCTAAATCAGAATACTTTAATTCAAACYAGGCACAGTTGCACGCTCCTGCTCAATCTAAAATAGACTCTTTGGAACTTTGTTCCCTAATATTACTYGTAATGCTTACCCTTTCTCCCCCTTACTTTCCTACAGTGTTCACTTATTTTATAGCAAAGCCCTGAATTCTTTAATTGCTTTTGCCATCAGTTGAGAATGTGAATGCTGTGTGAACTTGTCTCTTTTAGCCTTATAAAATTTCCCAAAATTACAAGAAAACAAAACAAACAAACAAGTATAAGCCAACTATTCTTTAAAGGTATTTAAAACTGTTTTTTACAACTACACCCTCAGAAACAAGTCTGAAAGCTATCTAGAATATACACTTGCAATCTGATTCACTTTTTCTTTGGAGATCAGAACAATTAAGTCTATCTGAAAAGTTTTTGTTCTCCCAGACCTTAATGCTTAGGAACATAGGGACTACAAAAATGTCCCTGGGCTTTATATGAATCACCAGAAAAATTTGACCTTACCAAAGAACTAAGGAAAATCCTAGTATGTCCACACTGACATACTACTTCAGACCGTTGGCCAAGCTATCCAACTATAAGCACTGTGAGAAGGATTGATCACAGACTAACAGAATCAACTAGTTTGGGATAAACATTTAAGATATAGTTTAGCACACTACCATGTAGGTATTGCTTTATGCCTTGAATCTTTTAAACACTTTGTGGATTACTCTAGTGACTTTAACCTCATTCTGTGACAGCAACTGAATCATCCAGGTTTGCARYACTTTTCCCTCCGTACTATTAACCAACATATCATAAACTGTAAGAGTCAATTTTAAAAATGTTAATTCTGTTCTTTTGCGATTAAGCAAAAGATATCTGTTTGRGCCTGCTTGAGCTTTTAATCATGCTTCAAGSAGCTTTATTTTGGAGCTAAGCTACRTTTCTTACAYRTCTKGGTTTTATAAATCYAAATAARCATATGTAAAGACCAAAAAATTAYGTAAAGTGACAATTTATATTATTTTAGACTGTTTAATATTAGCTCCTCTTTTTCATTTATGTACCTAGTCTACATTCTCTAGTAGCTTGATTTAAATGCTTGTTCAGGAGAAAATCTATAGATTTTTAAGTTAGAAACAGGAAGCACACTCAAGATTGTTTACTGATTCCTGGACCCTACACACAWATATTGACACAAGRCTGAACACACAATCTTATGGCTGTYAAGACAGTCAAGACACAMAAAGTGCTTCATAAAAAACTTCCAGATGGTTCCAAATACCAGGACTTTATTATCTATCAGTYTTTCATACTTATCAGAAGGCTTCACACATCAGCACYTYGTTATGTAAAAGTCTCTGTCTTGTTTTCCAAAGATGTCTCCAAGCAACTCTTAGKATGTGCCCATTTATGCCAACAGCCAATCAATGCTCCTTCTTCTCTCCTCCTTCTCACAGGCCCAGCTCRCTTCATCCCATCCCTGGCCCAGCCATTTGTCCCTGGTACAAAATCTTACCTTAGCGATCCACCTCCTGTCCCTGGGTCTTCACAGCACAGCAGCAGACTCCATCTGGCTCCAACTGAGCTGCTACAAGCAAACCCCTCCCAGCCAGCTCACACTTTATCACACCCATAGCAGAGAGAGCAAGGCTTTTCCCACTCTAGGACAGTTAACACAGCTGCAATATATCAGCCACAAGATTACCTTTAGTACCAACTCTACTTGTCTCCCTGCACTACCTTTATTTATCTTACCACACAATCTGACCCAAGGATYATGTAGTCCTTTCTGGTGTTCTTAACAAGGAGAATTACTAAATAGTCTTGTAAACCAGATACACAGATAACAGAAAAGTCATTTATCTCTGTGCTTGAAGATAAGCACTATTTACTGATAGAAAAAGTACTTAGACAATATAAATGTATCAGAAATTTTAAAGAACTGATTATAAGAATAAAGGCAATTCTTTAAAAAGAAACATAAGTTTGATTATGATATATTCTTACTTGTTCTCAAGTGATTATATTCATTATTTAGAAAATTTTATGTCWTAAAGTACATACCACAAATATATGTTAATCAAAGGAATCAATCAAAAACACTAATTACATGATCGGTTATATAATTTTTTTTTTAAATTATGCAACACATTTTCTTGATTTTAAAGATGAATGTGAGAAACTGGCTAACAGAAAACAGCTAGCTTTAAAATGAAAGAGTGACTCTTCCTTACATCTTTTCATGTTAAAACAGATTTCAATACGCACTGTAAAATCTTCATATTAGAATACTGAGGTTTTTTTTGATTTTAAATTGACTTTAAGATATCCATAAAATGTAAGCCCCCCATTCACACTTACAGTATGGACTAGTGATTTTAAYCTTGTTTCCTTCCTACCTAGTATGTATCAAAAACTTAAGAAGTGTTTCCATAACTCTTGCAGTTGAAGTTGATTCCATTCAGAAAGCATGAAATATTGATATCTTTGAGGAAGGTGTTTCAAGACAACAATTTGAGTAATGATGTATTTTCCCTTTGTTTTCAAGTTGTCATTGGTACAAATCTTAAGCATAGTTTGAAAAACAGTTTTCTGAACTGTGGGGAGAAAAACAAACTTTCTACTGCACATAGAGTTTGTAAAAAACAGATTCAGAWATAAGTAGTTCTRTGTTCAACTTTCAGATATGATCAGAATGAAGCAATTCTTCATACAGTCTTCTGTTTGCTTGTTTCTGTTGATTTCAGTAAAAATATTCTGTGCACTATCTAAATTCCCTTCTGATCCATCAAAAACAATCTGTGACCTATAACTTCCAATAATGATAAATATCTGCACAGCTGAATGTTTCCTTTCCCCTCATTGTGGTTTAAGAAGGGTATTCTCCTATGTAGTGCTCCCAGTAAAACCGTACACTTGCTCCCTGCTCTCYCCTTCCCCTCCCCTCCCAAGGTGAGTTGGAGAGGACAACTGGAGGCACAAAAGGTAAATCATGGGTTGGGATAAAAAAAATTTACTGCAGACAGCAGTGATATAAGAAAACAAACAGAAACAACAAAAATATTTATAACAAAATGTACAAGATTCACGTTTTCATCTCAAATTGGAATAATTATTTGATATACAGCAATATATTTTAATGTGCAGAAACTGACAAGAAAAATAAAATAAAATAAGGTTTCCTAGCTCAATACCAGGTCTATATTCACAAGTTCATCCAATTAAAAAACTTCCTGACTGTGAAAATATGGGGTTTGAGATCTCACCACAGAAACAAAATGTGTTTCTGTCAGCTAACATCTATAAGTAGTGTTTGACTTCAAATATCAGTATAGTATGTGTGTGTGTGTGCACATCTGCAGCCCAGCTCTCCAAAGCAGGAAAACAATTGCACATTAAACTAATAAGGTTTTTCCAGTTGTATGGATTTCAGCCTGAGCATGTAACTGCGGGATGGTGCTTATTCCTCAGCAACTGGCTGCAGGAATAAAGAGAAAACTGTGATAAGGTAGTATGRGGAACGACATCTGCTGAGTGGGAGGAACTGTCATATGGCATTGAAGCAACCGTGCTGGAAATGGCAAGAAGAAATGTTCATATGCAGTGAAAAAAAGCTCAGATCATTGTTTTAGTGTTTCCCTTGTTATCTCTCAAACATGCAACTGAAACTATGTGGACTTAGGTTGAATATTCCTTTCAGTCTTGACAAAGTATTTATACACATGGACACTATATTGAAAATTATGATTAAAGAACAAAAAAAATTTACATGATGAAATTAAAAAACCTTAGTAAAGGAATTTTTAAATGTTTGATTAGGAARCAGAGTTGTGGTAGGTTGCACCTGGTTGGATGCCTGTTGCTCACCAAAGCTGCACTGTCACTCCCTCTCCTCAGTGGGACARGGGAGAAAAAATATAATTACAAGCTTGTGGGTCAAGATGAAGACAGGGGAGAAATCACTCAATCAGTTATCACCATGACTAAAACAGACTTGACTTGGGGAAATTARTTTAATTTGTTAACTGTCAAATCAAAGTAAGATAATGAGAAATAAAATAAAATCTTAAAAACACCTTGACCCCTCACTTCTCTTCTTCAAAACCCTACCATGCCAAACCAATACAAGAGCACATAATAGTCTAATGGGAAAAATTGATCTTTGTGCATTGAAAATAAGACCATGCACTTGTATGTTTGCAAAGCAGAACTAAAAAATAATGTATGAAATCTCAAGCTGAAAGGCTCATATTTTCTATTTTTATTATGCTTGTCTTTTCTGACTACAGAACAGTTAGATTTCCTTCCTTTAGTAGCACCTAATAGATATGCTACATTTTGCATARTTATTTTGGAGAAGCATCTTGTTGCATATATTGATTATTAAATTAAAGTTATTAATGGAACCAGCTAAAGTATAGACTATCTTACTATCTTACTGCGTTAACATGTTTCTTATTTGTCCTAAAATGAAATCCACACCCTAACAAATAAATCAAGAATCCAGGTTTATAGTGGATATTTACTATGGTTTCTCTGTTAGGTATGGAATGTAGCTCCCCATTTGACTTCAGGCTGATCTGTGATTGCAYCAAACTGAAAACTCAGTGTGAAACTTCTGTTCTCTCTTCCCAATCCTGTCTGAACCCTTCTTTTAGAGTTTCTGCTCCTACAAGGTGTCAAATTASCGTTCTCACCCGAGTAAAGGAAAATCTTGCAAAAAATGGAATTAGCTTTCATATTGATAAAATAAATAACGAAATTCWTTTGTAGCCACATGAAAATAAACAGAGGTGAGTGGGTGGTAAACAGGATTGGTCTCAGCAGCAGGCAGTGGGCTTAAATGYTTGAGCCAGTTATAGATGGGGTATTATCAAGTGGGAAATGAAAATTAATTTCACCAGACTGCTAAAGAGCYAGGTTACAAAAGTCAAAAGAAAAGAATTTGAGGAGATACTGTTTCTGTATTTCTCTCTTTTTCAATTAAATTAGTCTAAAATATCACTTATTTAACAGGTGAATAAATCYAGTTATTGAAGAAAAAAGAGAACCTTTTCTTAAACTTTTCAGGTATTCCTAAACATGATGTTAAAAAATGTCATATTTCTTATGTGGATGTTAAAAGTTATACCTCACTTAATAAAAAGCTTGCCTAAATGCTATAAATTTGTCCTTTGCATATTGTGTGAGACTGAGGAAAGAGTGATTTGTCTTAAAAAAAAATCAGCCTAAATGGCTGGGATGAAAATAATTTCTACTAAAAATAGATTTGTGCAGGTGTATGTGTTTATCTATTTGTGCACCTAATAGATTTATATTTGCATATACCATCATTTTCTATATACCTGTCTTGTTATTCCCAGTTGTTTGACAAAGTCATGGTCCTGAATAAAGTGGATAAAGGTTCTCAGTGAAGTATTTAAAACTGATATAACTTTGAAAATCAGCTGATTGTGTGTTTTGTTTCAAAGAAAGCATAGGGAAAATWCAAAATGGGCTTGACATTACAGTAGATAAAATTAGGCAAGTTTCTTAAAAAAAAGGGAAAAATTGTAACTAAAAATTAGAAATTAGAAACACCTATAAATATAAGTCCATGTGCAAAATTATCTGCAATGGAGCAAGATCAYGGTAAGTCCTGGAAGAGCTAAGGATGATGCTTTAAGAGGCTTCTGTGATTAATAGTTTTTGGTAGGGGTGGTTTTAGTAATGAATGAAAACAACTTCAATTAATTGATTTGTTCTTTCTCTCATTTCCTTTTTGAGGATAAAGCTCTTTTATATTGCATCTTGATGAGAGAGCAAAAGCATTGTCTGAAGAATGATTAAATAAGGTCCAATTCTRTTCAAAGCTGTCTTGCATCTCCTTGGGTTGAAGTCTCTGAAAATGTTCTCCTTCCATCTATATGGTCTTTCTGATTCTGGTGATGTAAACTATTTGCCAAAGCATGCAAGTGACTGATTAGGTACTTGTTTAAGTCACAATTGTTTCAATTACTATATGAAAAGAAACKAAATGGCTAAGAAAACATTTCTGCTTAATAAAAGCCCATTACTCATATRGCTAGAATATAAATCACAGGAGTAGTCTGTTACTTCTTCCCAGAAAGGATGGAACAGAGCCAGTCTGTCTAACTTAAGTACTTAAACTTAGTTTTGCAGCTATGTCTCTGGAGGACTCAAAGACAACCACATTAATTAATTTTTATATGTTGAAAACAGCACTTGAATTAAACAAACAAACAAACAARCAAACAACCYCCCCMAAAAAMCCCCACACAACCAGAAGTAAAATAAATCCATCTAAACATCTGAAATTTAGGCACAAGGTAATTGTCTAGTTTATTTAATCCATATTTTAACATTTCTTATGTGGTATATTGAATTTCTGAATAGAGCTAGCTGGYTTATGCCATAAAAACAATACTGCACTTATAATTAAATCAAAACAAGCAACATCTTCACACCCACCAGAATTTACTCCAGAATTATTTGATTAATATTATAGGAAATTTTGTATTTTTAATTAACTACAGTTATGCTTAAAATTTCTATATTTTTTGAAATYTCCAGTGTTATTTGAAGAGATTCAGTCACTCTGAAAATCAGACTGGTTACTCAGTAAATGTGATTTACCATGGGTTCAGCCTACAGGTATGTCCAGTCTAGTGCTGTGTATTGCACAGAAATGTCTCAGACAGTTACAAGAGAACTAGTTATGAAATCGGAAATGTRTCAGCTCTGGGCTAAACACAGCCCTGCTGACCTGACTATACTGTTTATATGCCATGAGTTAGTATCCTTAAATAGTTCTGTGGTAACTCATGCAAACCTACCAACTAATTCAAGCTCTTAAGATATCTCTAGCCAGTGCCCCATTTTGTGGTACAAAAACATGCAAAAGCTCAAGCATTTGTAAAAACAGTTTGCACTAAATGGTTTAAACTTCTGTACAGATTTAATTGAACATATTCATTGATAGATGTCCTCATTAGCCATAGCACTGCAAAAGTGAAAAACAGGGTCRGAACTTTATATCCCAGATATATTTTGGACTAAATACAAAATTAAAGAAGTTTAAAGAGATTAATAAATATTTAGGGTTTCAGTTATAGCCCCTGGGAATAGCTAAGCACTTCTATGAAATTTCATAGGCTATACAGAGATTTTAGTGTCAATATATAGAACTATATAAGCACGGATCTAAACATGATGTCAATCCACTAATGAGTGTTCAAATGTTAATAAGGAATAAGACAATGAAGGCAGACCTGCAAAATAATAATAATTTTTCCCACAGAAATTATATAACTATTAATCTATATATTGTCTTACTTTCCAAAGGTGTTACTAAGTTTTAAATTCATAATTTAAATATGAATATAAATATAAACATAAATTCAAAGTGCTAAGTATTTATATTTGTCTATAAAATTACATATCTTCTATCAAAAAAGAAGTTCTTTATGARACGATGATGGTTCTTGAAGCAGCTGCACATACAAACAACTCACCTGYAAACTATTTCCCAGTTACGAAATATGGTGAACCATCGATCCCCTGGAAAAATCTCAAAGGAACATTTTTAATTGGAAAAATACAATTGAGATTTTATTTCAATTGAGTTTTTTTTTCTTAAAAAATATAACCACTTTTTAAACAATATTTGAAAGATTCATTCAATAATACAGTTGTTTAAARCTGTCAGGATTTTCCATTATCTCTGTATAGGGTTTTCTTCAGTTGTATTTYTTTGGAATTTTTTTTTCTCATTTCATTCTATTGTTGCTTAATTGACGAGAATAAATGTTGTCTTGGGTTATCCTGGAGAAGCTTAGTGTATTTGRGGTAAATCAGAATGTAAAATCTAGCCTATAAAATTATTTATCTGAATCAAGAAACTGATGACTGATTGTTGAGCAACACTATGAACAAGAGAACCAGAATAGTCAAACTGGCACAAGGCATAGTTGAAATTTTTATTAGTGCTTTGTTCAAACAAGCATAGATGTGTCTCCATTTTGTGTTTTCGTTCTTAGAAAGTGCATTACAAATCTACAGAGCAAGATCTTTCAAACAGCTGATTAGAAATAAAGAGTAATTGAGGTTTCTGCACACAAAGAATTTGCTTACAAACACATTTTTTCCTATTCATGTTTTTTACCAGCACATTAGGTAATTGTTACTTTACATATGGTCTGGTTGTGAAGCAATTCCTAAATTGTTCACTTTATTTTCTCTATTTTAACTAGTTCACTATATCAAGGATAAGTGCTACCTTTTCAGAGACGGCACAATAGCTGTCTAATAACTGAAAAGCAAGACATCAATCCCTAAGGCTCTAGTATTTAGGTTCTCTGAATAACTAACAGAGAGAGAGATTAATCCAAAATGTTGTTTTCCTCTAAGTAAAAAGACTTTAATGGAAAAAAACCCCATAATTTCAGATTTTCTAATCTTTGTCTTTCCTGAATTCAAGAGGTTTCCTAGATGTCTACCTTTACTTTCCATCACCATTTAAGAAAAATAAGCTCTTTCTCTGGAAGTTCTTTTCAGTCTTTGACTAGAAGGAATCTAGTGTTTTATTTGGCTGAAATAAGTCTACRTAATTCAAGTAGTTGCTCCACTTAAGATTTTGTTTTAGGCACTACTGATTGCTGGGTTTAGGACTCTGAGGTTCTTTTATGTTCTGAATTTTTTYTTCCTCAGCCTTTACTTAAAATGTAAGTGAAAATTCTATTGATAACTATAATAATTATAATAGTTTGATRGGGTTTTTTAATTTGAGGATTTTGGGGTTTTATTGGTTTGCTTGTTTTAGTTTAGGAGTAATRCGCATATGGAAAAACTGTTTACAGGTTTACTTAGGAGATCCTGCAGGGACATTGCTCTGTGTTTCTGCATAAAAAGTTCTTAACCTCACCACAATGAAGAACCATTAAGAACTCTACATATTGGAACAGTATTCCTAGAATTCGTGTTAGTATAAAATAAATATCTGTTAATTAAAAATATTTTAATTGACAAATTTTAATTGACAAATTTTAATTGATATTTACAATGCCCTTATACTGCACATAACCATCAGTATGTTATTATTTGCCTTAGCAAGCTTACTAGACTTGCTCGACTAAGCTTAGGACACTGTTACTTAGACTTGTATTACTAGATGAATGTTAGAACACCAACAAAAAATGTCTTTACTYTTTGTTTGAAGACTTCCAGATGAAGCTACAAATCACATAGAGACGCACTCATTAAATAGGTTATCAAGAGCCTTGTGAGAAAGGCACATGACTTGACCTAGAGCTTTTTATTTTTTTTGTCTGTGTTATAAATGAAACGTATAAAATGTCCAGTAATAAATTAATAAAATKATTTATTACAGAACAACATGACAAAATGCCAGGATGCCACAGACAAAAGACAGAGCCAAGCTCAGGATCAGCACTGGGTGAACTGCAGGTACAGCCTCTATCTCACCATACCCCCCCCAGTTCATGAGGTGTGCTCCACAGTGTCCGTTTTTATACAGTTTTTCGGGCTGGACCTTGAGTTGCAACATTTCTTTTCTTTCTTGGTCTTTCTTTGTATATTCATGTTAGTTCTTTTCAGTGTAGCTGGTCTGCTGAATAGTTTTCCAGGCAAAGATAGGTCCTTGATGAGATTCCTGAGAACCTGTATCCAGGTGCAAAAGTTCAATCTCGCTGGCGTCAGTGTTAATCGTCTCAAAAGCTGCTCTCATCACTGGTCCGATATCCATCTATCTCGTGGGTCCACCCATCKTYCTGTTGCAAATGCCTGTCTCCRGCTTTACTGGCAAGGGTGATACAATCTCTGTATGTACATTCCAAACCCTCCATGATTTTATTCCCATTTAGTACAGCTAGAGAAACCTGAGTTATTTTAATCATATATTATACCATTTAATACAGCAAGAGAAACATGAATTATTCCCAGTCATATATTACAGTCTGCATTCTGTTTCTGATGATAAATCATCTGTGAATAAAAGGAAATATTTGCTTTCTGGAATTCAAGAACTCAATGACCTCAGTTAATACTTTCTGTTCCATAACCATGCAGACTCTAGTAATATAGACCCAGTAATGGATTGTGGCAGACTGCCTCCRCCCCAAGAGGCAGAGATGTGGGGTGCAGTCCTGTCAATTTGGACCCCTCAGTTCCCTTTTCTTAGTTAGCCCACCCTTTTGCAGTCCCTGCTCCTCTTGTAATTGGACTCTGACTGACCCTAAACTCCTCCCTGGATGTTCCCTATAAAACCTGACATCCCAGTCTTGTTAGTGTTCTTGTCCCTGGGTTGTATCTAAGYGTTGCTGCAAGTTTATGTTTCTGCTAGGCTTTGGTATATAATTTTTGTTCTTGTTAATAAATGGACTCTCGGATCTTCTGGACAAGAACCCGTCTCATTCYTTTTTCCAACGTTGGCCATAGGTGACTGTCCAGAGCCTGGGGGAGTCCCCGGCTTGTCGCGGCACCAGCGCGCTGCGGGCAGCGACAAAGGATAGTTCTAGTGYAAATATACAATACATTCTGTGGACCCCTAGAGACAGAATGGAAGTGTTTCTCCTGTGACATGAYGACTGTGTCAGTACAGAAGTGAACACTGGTATAGCTTAGAGGYATAGCATAATTCAGATTTCACAATGGTTTAGTTCTAGTTTCAGTCTAAAATTAAAACACACTTAACAGAGAACTAAAACTCTTAAGCTAGGTATCTACATCTGCAATGYTGTTAGTAGAAATTAGGACCTTGGCTCACCTAACGTGGATTTTGAAGGTCTTCCRGTATATGAGAAATATATATGAGCTTAGAAGTTATGATGAAGATCCTTAGTAAAATTGTATCCTCTCTGAGAAGAATCTGGAAGTCAGGATGGACAGCTTTGTTMTATTTAATGGCTCCTGATGTCTATGGTAAGGTTGCTGTGTTGCACCTTTAGAAATTTCACTGACTTTATCCTTTGGATCACTCTTAATTTAAAAAAAGAAAAAATTAAGAAAAGAAAATTTAATCATCTAGACTATGTGTACTCACCTAACATCAAATATTTTCTCTTGAATTGACTCTCATCCCCACAACTTAATCCAGTTGCCTGAACACAAAGAGGTAGAACTGTGTGAGATGTCCCAAGGAGATTTCTCAGCCCACAGCTGTTAAGGCAAGGAAAACTTAAGCATAGATACAYATTGGCAAAGATCTTTGCAAGGATTCTAGTGGAAGGTCAGTTCTAATCATAACATATATAAGCCTACATAATGTGGGTACCTGATATGGCTTTACTTCACAGCGAGTGCCCCAGAGGCCAAGAACCAATCTGATTCTTTCAGACATTGTATCTGCACTGGCTGTGGAATTGATGGTAGTGTCTATGTCTGTTTGACCCAGAGGGTTGGTTTTTTTGCTGTTTTAAAACTTCTTCTAGCATACCACTGCCTCTTTATCTTCATTAATCAGAAAGAAAGCCTAAGTGACTTGGTCAGACCAGTCATCTGCACTATAAATATCTGCATCTAGTCAAGATTTTCTTCATCCTTCCATTCCCTTTATAGTATGTATTATCTTTAACGAATAGTTTTGTCCTAAAATAGGTACCTGATATTGGTCACATGAATACAAGAGTATTCTTTTTGTCTTGGTTAAGGACAAGTGTATCCAAACAAACAGCTCATGAATAATTATTTGTAGAACAAAAGATTCTAAAGCTGGATAAGAYGCACATTCTCATTGTTCTGATATTTAATATAATCTGCCATAATACAAGAAATTTTTAAAATTTAATAGTTTGAGTTTATAATTTTGATATAGGTGTACAGATAGATTTGTATGGTGAAAAAAGTTATGTAAAAGGAAAGAAGCTGAAGATTCTATGCAGGAAAACACCGACCTCTGTACTCTGAATCAATTTGATTTTGCAGAAATCATTTATTGTTTACAGTAAGCGACAGTTACAGATTTCTGCATAGCATAGGCACACACACACACACACACACCATTATTTGACTGGATCCTCAGCCTGTCCATGAGGCTGGCATGCAGGGCACCGAATTGGCCAGAGTTCGTTCCCATGCTGAGCCCACTTCTGTCTCAAGTTTACATTCACGATGGCCAGTTTCCCAAGCCTCTCAATCTCATTTTAGCCCTGTTTTTCTCTCAGCGGCCTTGATGCATTCCTGAGGCTTGAGTAACAGAACTGCAGGTGTTCAGATAACATCACAGGGAGTTTGGATGGTACAAAGAATAGCTTAACTCATATTAACAAGCAAATACATTGCTACAGTTCTGTAAAATAATGGCTGTTTGATCTGCTCAGTAAAATTTTAAAAATGGAAGGTTTTTCTAGTATGTTCCAAAAGCTCATTCAAACAAGAATTACTAAATAAATAAAAGTCATTAAAGAGTCATTCATAGGTTTCATCTTGCAGCCAATGATGACATTCAAAGTGCTATTCACAAAATCAAATCTCTGTGCAACCAATATTTGACAACATAGTTTACCTGGTTGCCCTAAAGATAACACATTTATAGGAGAAGATTTTTGAATGCATTTTTATGTAAATGCAATAAGACAGGGATGAGGAGTTATTTGTAACTGAAATTTTTAAATTTTACACAAAGAAATGCTCCTAGATCTATTAAAAAATTATATTTAAGAGCCTTAAACATCCAATGTTTGGCAAATCCAAGGAAACATATATTTTCTTGTGGGTTTGAGCTCTCAAGCTTTGCCTAAATCCTCCTTGGATTGGCCACACCGGCTAGTGAGGGAGTGCCCCACAATCCAGGTGGGTCCTGTCACCGGACTCACGGTCGGGTGTAAAAAGGCTCGCTCGGGCTGCTTCCCCGGTGTCGGCGAGAAAGAAAGGAGGGCTCTCTGCAGGAGCGGAATCGGCTTTATTGCTCCCTAGAGGGAAACAACGTATCCAATACCCTTTGCTTGCCGCTGGGGTGCCAGCTACAGAGAGTGGCTAACAACAAGGTGCAACAGTTTTTAAACTGGGGAGGTACACGGGGAGGGGAAGATACAATAACCAATCAAGGGAACAGGGGGGAAGGGAACGGCTTTAACAGACACAACACACAACCAACTAAGCAACTCAGGGGAGTGTCTCTCGGAGCTGCAGCCAATCTGAGCCCGATTAAAATAGAACCAGCTAGAACAGGGGCATGGTGGCAGATGGATTGGCATGAGGCAAGGTTGGGGCAGCAGCAGATTGACATGACAAACAGAGAGAAGGCACACCCAGGAAAAATCCATATTTTCAACACAGGGGAGCTGGGACAAACCAAATAAAACCTAACCACAAACCCCAACATTTTCTTGTCTAGATTCAAATTATGTTTAAAAGCTTAAATAAATGCAGGTACAAGCATGTAGATAGTATGAATTGTCATTGTGCTGTAGCCATCAGTGCCAGTGTATACTAATTAAAAATTTTAAAAAATACATTTTGAGGGGAAATTGTATAATAAATATATGTAATTTCATTTTTTAAAGTGTTTGAAAGAAGAATTTATAGTAGGCTAGTTGGTAGATGAAKACCAAACTGTAGAAAAGTGGAGGATGGGGTGAAGGGCTGACACATCTAGGGAGAACGTGTTAAGGGAGACTCTCACACTTCCCTGCAGCAACTGTCGCAGCTGTAACCATCTCAAGTGRCAGTACATGAATGCATATGACCTGAGAAATACAATGGGAGTTTTGGATAAAACTGGCAAGGAAAAATCAAGTGGGAAGATGGTGCTGTATGCAAAAGAGCAGCACAGTTTAGCTACTGAGTGGATATTTTTAGAGAATTTATGGGCCAGGATGTTAGGGGAGGCCAGCAAGGAAAGCAGGCTTCTCATGCTTCCCAGCCACTGAGTAGGCTGGGGTTGTACAAGAAGTTGTGAGGGGACAGGGCCAGGACAGCTGAAACCAGCTGACCAGAAGGATATTCCATACCATATGGATCATGCTCAGCAATAAATACTGGGGGAAGAAGAAGGARGGGGATGACATTCRATGTCATTGCGTTTGTTTCTCAAGTAATATCCATGCTACTGAGTCCTGCTTTCCTGGGCATCATTGAACACCTGCCTGCCCATGGGAAGTAATGAATTAATTCATTGTTTTGCTCTACCTTTTGAACTGTCTTTATCTCAACTCTGRGCTTTTGCATTTTCATCCTTTGGATTCTCTCTTCCATMCCGCTGTGGGGGAATGAATAAACAGCTGTGTGGGGCTTAGCTGCCTATTAGGGCTAATCTTCAGCAGCTGACAACATTGTGAAGCTGCTTTCAAAGTGGAAAAATGGAAATTTCACACCTATTTTCAATAAAAAAAGGAAGAAATATCTGGGAAATGAAATTATAATCAGCTKTACCTCATTACAATGGAAGATTTTTAATCAAATCCTGCTGTAAGTCATTTACACCTACATGAAGAAGGAAATTGGGAACAGGCAGCATGTATTTACCAAAGCTTCTTTAGCAGCCTGATGGTCTTCACTGGTGAGATGTCTGGYTGTGTGGGTGGGGGGAGAGCCATGTATGTAAATTACTTTGATTTTAGCAATRTTCTCACAGCCAGCCATAATATATTTGCAGCCAAATCTCCTGAAATTTGACAAAATTTGCAAAGTTATATCCTTGGAATGGAGTAATCCCATACTCCCATACAGTCACAATACTGTCAAATGGCTAGAGAGCAGATTTCCAGGTAATGGTAACCTGGGTATCCCTGTGGCAAATTAAATATAAACCAGCAGAGTAATCCCCGTGGCAAAGAAGGTCAATGATATACTGTGCTGCATTAGCAAGCAAGTAGGCAGCTGGTCAAAAATGCTACTCCTTTATGTATTGTGTGTGAAATTGCTTCTCAAATACTGTGTCCAGCTTTGGACTTCCCTTTACAAGGAATACACTGAGAAACTGCAACAAGTGTGTCTTGAAAATGATTTGGGGACAGGAGCATGATGTATAAMAAGCAATGTTGCTGACATCTTCTCAGAGGTCCACAGTGAAAGCTCAAAAGGGAATGTACACCAGTGAGGGGTGGTTTTGCTTAGGGGTCAGCACTGGGACTAAGCACTCTCAAAATCTAGGCAACATGAACAGTGAGATTGAGTGCACAAGTTTGCAGGAAACACCARATTGTATAATGTGATCAACATGATGGAGGTAAGGCATGYTGTTTAGAGGGACYTYGACAGACTTGAGAGTGGGCCTGTGCAGAGGAAGTTTATTTTATAAAGTACAACAGAGCCAAGGGCAAGGCCCGGCATGTGGATCAGGGCAATCTGRATCAYAAATRCTTGCTGGATGGACAATGGATTGAGAGCTGCTCTAAGGAGAAGATCTTGGGCATGCTGGTGAATGTGAAGCTTGGTGTAAGTCAGTAATGCATGCTTTCAGCCCTGAAAGAAAATTGTGTCCTGGGCTGTACCAAAAGAAATGTGATCAGCACATCAAAGGAGGTGGATGATTCTCTCCCTTTGCTCCACTCTGGTGAGACCCTGTCTGGAGCACTGCATCCAGCTCTGGAGATCCCCAGTGCCACCTGCTAGACTAAGTCCWGAGAAGGAACACAAAGATTATCAGAGGGCTGGAGCACCCCTCCAATGAATACAGGCTGAGAGAATTGAGATCATTCAGTCTGAAGAAGACTTTGGGAAGACCACATATCTGCCTTCCAGCACCTAAAGGAAGCTACAAGAAAGACAGGGAGAGACTTTTTACTAGGGCATRGAGTGATATGACAAGGCTTTCAATTGGAAGAGAGTAGGTTTWGAAATACATAGTAGGAATAGATTATTTACTGTGATGGTGGTGAGATGCTGGAGCTGGTTGCCCAGAAAAGCTGTGGCTGCTTTATCCCTTTAAGYATTCAAGGACAGATTGGATGAGGGTTTGAGAAATATGGTCTAGTGGGTGGCATCCCTGCCCATGGCATGAGGTGAGCAACTYGATGATCTTTAAGGTCTCTTCCAACACAAACAAGCTATTATTCAATTAATTAATTTTAAGTGAAAATACCTGTGTTTGTTAGTATATTGTAGGTATCCCTAGAACAATAAAATAATTTTACAAATTGAAACTATTTGAAGTAACATCAAGATCACATAAAAAAAAGGATAAAATAAGGAACAAAAGCAATAAATTGATGCATATTAACTAGACCAGGCTTAAACAGTTTGACTAAGTTTGCCAGATCAGAAGTAGTTTTTGT
The DNA here is from genome assembly GCA_902810485.1 of Alauda arvensis. Lineage (NCBI taxonomy): Eukaryota > Metazoa > Chordata > Aves > Passeriformes > Alaudidae > Alauda > Alauda arvensis. The sequence continues at coordinate 299,774 of CADDXX010000079.1, read as the reverse complement.
GCTCTTTAACAGCATAATAAAAARCAGAGCAATGGACCAGACTTGATAACCAGTGTAATAATGTGTCACAGTTTTACAGAAGTAGGAACCATAAGACAGAATGCAATGGTAATARGACTATTGTGGTTTTAAACCTAAATAAGAGAGTGGGAGGAAGCTTTTAAGCATAGTCTTCTGATCAATTAATTCTTTTTTTCTCATTAATTTTTAAAATGAAGTAAGGTTTGGTTTTTTGTTGGTTTTTTTTCCCTCTTTATGTCCAACAGGTTTCTTAATTAATATTGGACAGTTGCATCTATTATCAGTGCTTTGGGGAAACCTAAGCAAATGTGGCTTATGGTAATAGCCAACAACATGAAAAATAAAAAAGGCAGAAATTAATTGACAATAACATTCAGAAATAATAAGTGATAGAATATGGTGTCCAGTGTCATTTTTTCTTAATATTTCATAAGAATGTTACAATCATGACTATAATCTTTAAATAACATTGGCATTCCCTCAGGATCCCAAACTTTTCCTATCTTTTACAGGCAGAAAATCCTAATTAAAAAAATGCTATCTTGTTCATCATAGCTGCTGTTTATATGTCACTGAAAGACTAATGAGCCAATGTGCTTTTATCCAAGAAGTATAATTAGTCTGCTTCACTGAAATGAATAATTAAGAGGGGCATTTTAAAAGAAAACAATATGTTAAAGGCTAATTAAAGTTTTGGAACTTATATGACAAGCCATGTTTTATGCGTTATTGTAAGACATTTAAAGAGACAGGGTCACAGTTTTTGGAAGGYCTCATTCTTTGCAACTGCTACAATCTAAAATGCTCTTTTTAAGCAACATTTCTTACCAGATTTTTAAATGCCCCACATTTYTAAGTTAAAATGCAAATTCATTTCTATTTGGTTTTAGCACTTTTATGCCACATTTGTGAATTATAAGATAATTTCTTGTGAACTATAAAAATCTAGATCCAAACTGTACTTTAAACAAGTATGAATGGAAAACATTCCAATACCATTTGTATATTGGCAATTATATAAATCTTTTTCATATTGCAGTGTCTGTGAAAAAAATAAAAACAAAACCAACAAAAAMAMCTATTTATTCACATGCAGGTTTCGGGTCTGTTTGGTACAATTTTTATGGTTTATAAWTCAATGAAGTTATACACAAAATGTGTGCAAACATCACCTTTCTTMTTCTGTTTCCTTTAAACCAAAAAACAGAACTATTTCTTCATCTATTTATGAGAGAAATACCATTATATTTAGTTCTTGTAAGTTTTATCTTGGTGAACTGTGAATACTGTAAACATCAATATTTACATAATTGCAGGAGGAGTAGCAATATCTTAGCAAGAACAGTAAAACATGTGAACTGTAGGCYTTGTTCTTTTGCCAGTGAGAGTTAACACTGGTACATAATACAATGGTGACAATTATTTAAAAATAACTTTGATTTAGAGATGCCTGTTTCTGTCTACTGACTATAAAGTCTRGTTGACTTAGATTAATTTCCCAATTTTTAGACAACTAAATGTAGCTGAGATGAACCCTATCTTTTGGGTAAATGATGCATAGTTTTAGTGAAAATTTAAAATATGAACTGCTGGAATTGGAACATGAGGTTTACTATATTCTGAGGTGCATTAAGCACAGCATAGCTACACTTGTCTGACTGGTAAATGATTGTCCCACTGTACTCAACACTGGTGTGTTATGCACCTGTGTGCAGTCTTGAGATCCATAATATAAGAAGGGTATAATGATAGGAGACTGGCTGGAGGGCAGCAGACATGGTGAGGGGCTAGAGGGAATAATGTATGTGGAGTGGTTGAGGGTGATGTGTTAAAGAAGACACTGACAGGAAAGATTGCTGTCTTCAAATTTGTCACAAGGAGGAATGGAGATCTCCACATGGGAGTGGAGATGTAAGTGCTGATCTCCACTTTTTGGTGTCCAGGAGAGGATGCCAAGTAATGTCTTAGAGCTATGGTAGGAAAAGTTCAGATTAGATMTTTGGAAAAAATTCTTCACTGATCTGGTATTGAATCGCTGGAAAAAGCTCCCCAAGGAGCTGGTCGTGGCTGCAGGCTGCTGATGTTCAAGAAGCACTTGGAAAACACTCTTTAGATATATGGTTTAACCCTTAGGTTGCCCTGGATGGAGTCAGAAGTTGCCTCAATGATCCTTGTGAGTCCCAGCCAATTCAGGATATTCCTTGATTCAATGAATTATATGGCATATGTAGTTAGAAAGCATTAATATTTCATAATAGGAACCTATTATGCTGTGAAATACTATGCTATGAAGTTGTCAAATTATGCAAACAATACAGAAAACATTTTGCCTTTCTAGAACAAAAAACTTCAAAATTGTTGCTATTTAAAAGAACTACTCTTTTACGGGAAATCATTTGAAAAATAATTATTTGGAACTAGAACAAATTTTGAAATACCAGTTTTCAGCTAAATAAAAAGTAACATCTTGCACAGCTCCAGTGATAACTGTGTGTGAAATAAAGGCTAAGTGTAGACATTTAGAAATGTGATTTTTTGCAGCAGAGCAAATGGTGTTTGAAACTATTCCAGTCTTTAAAGGCTTTTTCATGATTACTGGCTACTAGAACATTTCTTAGGATATTTCAGAACTCAGTTACTTACATAAACAGAGTATTTAAAGATAATTCTTTATAGCCATTCAATCATTGTAGTAAACATAGAGGATATATCCAATTAATATACATAGGGAGAAAGTTGATCTTGCTATTTTTTCTGAAAAAGACAAATCCARGGGAAAGGCAGGAACAAATGAAAGAAACACTGGTGTGAGACAGTTGAATTATTCTGAGAATATTCTGAGTTTTCAATTTGTCAGTTTTAGAAGCTGACAGCTTTCACAGCTGTGGGAGATAAAGGTGAAGTAGAACCATATTTGCCTCCCAGATGAGTTCTCTGCCTTTTAGGCCTTATGGAGACACAGTGAATTCTTYTAAGAGGCTGACACACAAAAGCCCAACAGTGCTACAGTGGTGAATGTGTTTTGTACTGATTGAAAAACTAAACCATGTTGAAATTCTTATGAGACCAGATGTTTTATTTCAAGGTAGAGTACTTCATAGTAAAAAAATCTCAAAAGTTTTCTACTGAGAAAAAACTAAAACATATCTACTGGCAGGTTTCATCAACCGACAAAAAAACCACAAATAAAAAACTCTTGTGATGAAGTCCTAGTAGATGCTCATCTCAACTTTCATTTAAATAATTTAATGGACAGATATCATTTGATTCATGTCTTGGTCTGTTCTCTTACACTTCTTTCATTAAACAGAGCTTTTCTTTTGTGTTTTCATTTCTCCTTCATATTRTGCTAGTGTACAGTTAGGCAAATAAATTATTTGGTAATAAATCTGATTTATTACCATGTTCTTCAGGTCCTTTCCCCCTGTGTTCTCTTTGCACTGTGACTGTGCTRTCATTTCACTCCATGGCCAGCCGGAGCAGAGAGCTCTATCATCCTAGAGAATTAGTAAAGACTAGGAGTCCACAGGAAGTTTGACTTTTGCATCACTGCCAAAATATATTATATTTAAATAATGTCTTTTAGAAAAAGACATACAAAATTTCATCYTTTGCTCTGCAAGGTGACAAAGCTTCTGCAAAGTATTTCCAAACAACTGTTCTAGCCCCTCTACTAATGTTCTTTGACTGACCTTTCTGGCAGAAATCCCTTTTCAAATGGTTTCACCAGGTTTTTTATTATACAAAGACAGCTTCTAGACCTCCCCAACTTCCTCATCCTTTAACCAGTCTTGCATTCTAAAGGCATGACAGATCAGTAATGTGTTTCAAAATGAAAATTTCATTTTCAGCATGGGTAAAAGTAAAGCCTAGACAGTATTTTGTTGTATTTGTTATGTGTGTGTTGAAACTGAGCTCTCATTTGCAATTCACAGTTAAGGCTACCTTGAGTTTTTTACATTATTTAGATGGTGTCTTTGCAAAAAAAAAAAAAAAGAAGTCAGCAATACTTAATGCTTCCTGAGGACCGAAATACAATTGTCAGTTCCTCCAACTTTTTTTTTTTATTATTATTATTTACCTTTTCCATCTGGGGGGCTTCCTACTTTTGTGTGTTTTGACCATTTTGAGAATCTATTGCAATAAATTTTTTTTTTGTGCTTCCCTTGTCCTTTTTGTCAATTTTTATTGCTTGGGTGTATTTTTTTAGTGTTATTTATTTTCCTTTCTATTTTCTTTTGACTAACCTATGGAAGGTCTACTGGAATCTTTACAAAATGCTTACGTTTTATGTCAAAGGATAAAATGATCCACAAATGTTACTAAAAATGAACAGTTAAAAATACGTATATGATTCAAAGGAGGATTTTAAAAACTTGTGAGCCTCTCTGATCTTAAAAAGAGTGATGTACCTGGAAATAAGATTAATTCACTTGTGAAAGGTCAGTATAAGAACTTCAAGAACCTGRTCATTGAAAGCATGATCAACATGCCTCAAGGAAGCAATTTATGARTTGCTAGAAAAGAGAAAATAATGAATAACAACTCTGTTTAAATGAAAACTRCTAAAAGTAGAAAACTAGAACTTGATGAAAATGGAATTTTTATTTTTTGGAGGCCATTTTGAAAACCCAGCTCTATCTACAGCAATACTAAAATGTAATGTGATCAGAAAACAATGAAATGAGTTTATAAAAAAAGGAGAGGATAAATTTCTGATCAAGAGACTAATCCAAGAAATATTTTTATACTGATATAATTAACTGTTAAAGAAATGTTCTTTCTTCTCATTTCTGTTTATTTTTAAATTATGATCATAAAATATCTCATTCTAAGTTAAAAATCTTMATGAATTTTAAATATTTTGGTATATTTTAAAATATCACCATAATGTTCTGTTGGGTACTAAATGGTGGGCCTTTTTATCTAAAAGAAAAACTAAAATAAAAGATGCAYAACACACTGAGCTAAAGGAAGAAAAAAGCTCACTAGCTTGACCTACTGTTCCCATCTAATCAAAGATCCCTATGGAGAATTTTTTAAAAAAATTAATATGTGTATAAATTTATATATTAGCTTTCTGAATGTTTTTCTTCATTTTTTTGTGAGTTGAATTCCCACTGGTAAACTTAAAATCCCTCATTTTATCTTTTTTTCTTTTTCTTTTTCCTTCTCCTTTTTCTTTTTTCTTCTCTTTTCTGGACATCACCTCCTTAAAATACCAATGGTATAAATACTTCAATGACTTAGAAGAGAATTGTTGAATTAATTATTGAAAAAAGTTAATGAAACAATTACAACAGAATATGAACTCATCTATGTATAAAAAGACTAAAATGAAACAAAAAAAAATAATAATATTGATATGGACATACTGAAAATCAGGATTAGGTTCTTTACAATATATACACATACCAGAATAAGGATTCAAGACACATATTAGAATTGTTTTCCTATTCTCTAACCAATAGGAAGATTGGATAAAYTGGTGACTATAATAATCAGAAAAGCTGAGTTCTTAAATGTCAAACGGGCCGTATGAGTGCTGAGCAGCAGTGTCTAATACATATCACCTGATGAAGCTTGGTCATAAGTCAGTTTAACAGCAAGGTAGAACCACTGATTTTTTTCATCTCTGTTTCTTTCCTTATGTTCCCCCWTGCATATAATTCATCTGTAAGATCCTGAAATGTAGCTGATCTTTTTCCCCTTTCATTTCTGCATCTACAGATTTTTCCAGTGAAAACTTTCTGAAATTCTACTTCTAGTAATTCTGAGTTTTTGGTTTTCTTTTTCCATGTAACTTGTTTTGATTCTCATTTGAGCATTTTTAAGTTTTATTAGCTTCCCTTAAATTTGATAGAGTTCCTTCTTGGTATTTAATTTGAGTTTCATGAATTCTTTCATTTCCTTTGCCCTTTCTTTCCTTACACAGTTAGTTAATATCATCTTGCCCTTTTRAGAGATTCTTTTCAAAACAGTTCTGTACAAATTCCTCTTGTGTTTGTCACAATGACTGTCATTGCTTGTGCAGCAGACCTTCACTGCATTCAGAACAGGGCATTTGATCCGAACAAAAGGCACCAGGGTAAAAGTAAGTTTGGGTAGAATAGAAAATATGTATGCGAATTGCCAAATCTAACACATTGAGGATCACTTAAAAGATGGCTGCACTTTGTTAGAAAGTTCATATTCCTTGGCATGTTCTCCTGCACCATTTGCTGCCTTAGCAAAGTCTTGGCTCAGAGCTCTCTGCATTACCTGCTGATGTTGCAGGATGTTTTTACTCATAAAAATGGTCTGATCTTTTTAGTAACCAGCAGATATATGATGAATTATGAACATCCTTGAAAAAAATTAAGTTCTTTTTGAGATGTATTTGGAATATTAATTAGATAAAGATGTCTCCAAGGGATRATTTTTTTTGTGGCACTTAGAACTAAAAAGATACCAGAGTTTATCTTCATTTTGAAYCCATTCAAATTTTAAAAATCAAAAGATAATAGTTTATTTTACTACAAAACCTACATTGGCGTGGCAGGCACATATGCTCTTATTGCACCTTTGGGTCAAAATTAGCTGCCTTTTAGTTGACTACAGCCTGTTCATCCCTTTAAAATCTCCAACAGCTGCAGGACACATTCAAACAAATTTGCCAGGCTCAAAACWTTCTATCAAAGTGCATCTGGCTTCACTGGTAAAATAAACTGTTGACTGCACAGTATTTGAAGTACTTGGCTTGAAGTACCTCCYAGACTTTAAATATCAGTCTGCCTGAAACACTACTGAGATGATCTCAACTACAACATTTTCCCTTAGCAATGTGCTTCTTTCTCAGCAATATGTTTCTAATTTATCCTTGCCACATTCAAAATAATTGCTAAACTGCCTGATGCAAATTTGCCTCAGCTCCTCTCTTCTAGTTTTGAAGTCATCACTATCCCTCATCTCAGTTCTCTGCTTTGAACAGTAGTCCAGTTTGTTTTGTGGATAGATGCTTTTGCACTCTCTTGCTAGAATTTAATTGTGACATGCCTCACCATTTGTCTTCACTCATAATTTTTACTTAAAACAGACAGCTTTCATTTTGAAAAAAAAAAGATTTTAACACAATTTTTGTCTCCTGAGATAACTCAAATGTCTTATCTACTYTTCCACAGTTCCAATGCCTCATTCTTCCTACACAGACAACTGGGAACTGAGTTTGTTATGAATGTCCCAGCCCTAACAGACTCACACAGTCTTCATACCCATCTGTAAAGAAAACCAAAAATTATCTGTCAACACTAGCACTCATTCTAAGAGTATCTGCTTAATGAGTTTGCACACAAGGAACYACTGAGGAAGAAAGACCACAAAATAAATAAGCAGATTTTTTCATTATGAGGTCTAAAAACGTGAATAATTTTTACTAGAGTAAGAGTTTAGGGACCAATGGAATCAAAGGCTTAATTWAAAAATTTGGTACTGTGGAAAGATTCAAATGGAGCTGTCAGTGTTAAGAGATGAAGTTCTTGCTAGCGACCCAAATTGAGAGCATGAACAGGAAACTTAACAGAAGCTAAAATGTGAGCTTAAAAAACATAATTTTACCTGGCTAGGGAATACTGTTATTGAAGAGTAACTCTAAGGTATCCTGCCTTGCAAAAAAAGATAAGTTGAATGGAATAAAGGGACGTTACCTACTACTGCCTAAACTGAGTACAGCAAATTTGATGCACCTGGGCATTTGTACTTAATCCTGAAAAAGTTGATGCTTTGGCCTACACCACATCACAGCTTGTATCTGGAACCACAAYTGAGCACTAGATGTAGCAGCCATAGATGGGGATAGTACACACAAAATAAGAGGTAACATCTACTTCACACATATTGTAAACATCAAAAATTATGCAAATACAAAAAAATTACCTTAGATTTCAGTTACTGAGACTTCAGTGACAGTAGCTACTCTCTATAGGTAAATATCTCTTTTATGTTACTCTGCTCTTCAGTTTAATCTGGAAAGATTCAAGATAAATTATTAAAAGGTCTTATATCTAAAATAACATGCATCCCTTTCACGTTATAATAATTTCAGATTATCATTACATAAAGCATACTGACAATGTAACACTCTGAAAGGCTGAATTCAGCCTAAAATTCTTTGAGATAATACACATTTTTGCAGCTGCTAGTACTTGAAAAATGTTTCTTACTTCCTCTTTTTTTTGCTTTGACTAAAAAGCTAGAGACAGACCAATTTCTACACAATATATAACTCAGAACACATTGCTACTAGCAATGAGCTTTTTTCCTATGAATATATTTTTCAACTCTGATTGGAACATATAATGCACAATTCATTCATCACAATAATTTCACAAAACTGAGTTTTTTTTGGTTTTTTTTTTTTCTTTTTCACTAACTTTATCAGCAGCAAAACTTCATATTTTCTTCTTCAAAAAAGGGACACCCCATTACCCTCTGATGGATTATATTATCAAATATTCTATCACACAGCAGTCAATAATTAGGGAGAGAATGTCTGCTTTCTTGCAATTATCTTTTTTGGTATTTTTAGGCTACAACCGCAGAGAAAAAACTATTAGATTATCAATCTTCTGAGTAATGTAAGACAACAAAATTTAGTATATTCCTATATTAAATGTCACTTTTCATGCTTGTTTGAAACATTCATTACATATAYTTGGATCTGCTGGCACTTGCTTTAAATTTACCAACTTTTTGACTGAAGTCTATATCATTCAATATTAAGCRTCATTACCAAGAAGTGGAATTGTTTTGCTATTGTTGTTGTAATTATCTAATAGTAGTTGCATGCAGCCATAAATGTATAGTTTTGTAAAATCCTGTGTCCACCAAAGTGTTTTCCAGACACATAATTTCAACTTAGTTTGACAAATTTACAAGTATATTAGTTGCACATTTTTAAAACTCATGCAAGAGAAATAAATTACAACAAATCTAAAATCTATTATGGTGAAGGGCATAAAATCTACTATAGTGAATGTGATTTCYGAGTTATCATTTAAGTTAAACAATCTTGAATTATAAATTATGAATTTCTAGATATGTCCCTGAGAAGGAATGTGAATCAAGATTTTCAGCTCTTATTTCCAAAAGTACAAGGATCCTAAAGCTTTGAAGCTCCCTAGGTCTTCAAGCAATTCTTCAAGCAATTTTCTACCATGATGCATTCTGTTTCATTTTATATATATATATATCTATATCTTGTGTGTGTGTGTGTGTGTGTGTGTGTGTATGTGTATATATATATGTATGTATATATTTAAAACTTTAAGTAGGTATATAAAGATTTTGGACTCTTATACTAAATACCCTGCTGTCTATTCATACAGGGTTACCATATTATTTCAGATTTTCTAGACATTTTAGTATTTTACCTCATATTGCCTCACTAACAGAAAAGTAATCATGACTGATGTCAGTTGAACAACTGAGATATTTAGGCATATTAGGATTAAAACTTCTCTAAGGTAGTTCTCACTTAAGCATRGACTGTAATTTAAAGGAATTCTCTGATACATAGAGAATTTTGTATTTAGAGATTTTATTGAAAGAAGGAAGGATTACATTTTAATACCATGTTACAGTATTGTGAAAAATGAGTTCTGCAGAGTGAGACTTTTTGATCTCTATGCACAATCTTGTTGCTGCTATTTTCAGAATTTTGTTTTTTTGGGATACTAAACAAAGTGAYAATTTGGCTCTTTCCTTCTGTATGGGGTTGGAGGAGCATAGAAAATGTAAAATTTCTTACAGAACTTAAATCCTTATTCAACTGTCACTATACACTTAAAAACTTAAAAATTTATTTCAGGGAACACTATGTTAATTTCTTAAAACTTTAATCCTGCCAAGTTTTTCAGAACAATCTGTGACAAGCTGAATCAGAGTATAATAGAAGAATTTAGGTTAGAAACAGCTCCTGTAGGTCATCTGGTYCAACCTCATTCTCAAAGCAGGCTGGCTTCAAAGTTAGGGTGGGTTTTTCAGTCTTCGCTGGCTTGCTTTTGAGTATCACCAGGGTGGAAATTACACAGCCTTCCTGGTCAACCATTCCCCATGTTTTTACATCCTCTAGCTGGAATGAAGTAGTGATGTTTCAGACAAGGGTTTCTTGCTACCCCTCTCCTTGCACAAAAGTATATTTATGTATTCTATTAATAACTTTCCGTCCTCCTAATACTGTGTTTTTCTGGCTCAAATTATTTGTCTTAAACTTGTATTAAGTGCCTCCCGAAAACCACATTGATGTTCTAATGGCCTCTGTAACCCTAAATCGATTTTTCTTCAAGAACTTACTGAGCTTTTTCTCATACACAACCTTTTGCATTCAGAAATATATCTAAAAAAAAACCAAATAAACACAAGGATCTTATGCTTCTTAATAATGCATAATTTTGTTTTTCTCTTTCTGAAGGAGTAGCATCTGTGGCACAATTAATAATTCTGAGACCTTTATTCATTTTGCTGAAAACAACCACTTCAYGTTTTCATATGCCAGAAGTGATCCACCATATTTTTTCACTTGAATYGTCTCACAGAAGAATCATTAATTTTCAAGAGCAGGACGAAGGGCATGCATAAATGAGACTTTGGTCTTTCAACCCTTCAACAATAAGAAAATGCATTTATTATTTGTCTATTTTATGCTTCCATCTGTGATAGGCAGTGGTACAAAATTAAAGCAGGGAAAGAAATACCCATTTACCTCTCCCAGTGCTTGAAAATCAGGTTGGCAATRCAGTTTTAAAGTAAAATAAGGAACACTTTGTACTAGGCTAGCAGTTTTAGTAGGAACTGCAGATAAACATTCYTGCTTTCAGGAGTAGAGCAGCTAGACATGAACAACCAGATARGAATATATGAATAACAAATATTGATTGATGACTTGACTGAAAAATTATTGCCATTGAACTAATTTTATCTCCTCAAATTCTCCTTTCCAGAATGAGCTCCCCACAGATTCCATCTGTTTGATGTGAAGCACTCACCCTCACACATAATAGAACAGTGCCTTTGGAAGACTGAGAAAGAAGATGATGCTAATGCACGAAAGAATGTATATTTTGGAGGAATATTTTTCATATCTCCTTATGTCAAAATATCCAACAATTGGCTCCTGTTTTACTCTTACCAGGTTATTTGTCAAAACCAAATATATATAAGTACATTAAAATGAAGATGCACATCTAACAATTAACCAGCTTAAGAATGTTCCATATATACTCTATGCCTGACAAAATGCAAGAACTCTCACTTTGACTAGATYGTATCTCTAAATTTCATGCTGCATATGACAGGAAGAGGCTTCAAGACTATAAAATTCCCTAGCAGGCTTCAAGTTTAGAAAATAATGTYTTTTTTCAGTGCTTTTACATTTAAGGATTTAATTTGTGTTATTAATATTGTGCTATGATGTTTAGACAGGCARATATTTGTTTTCTTTCTTCAAATATTTGTTTTCTTAGAAAACTAAGGTTTTCTTGCTCCTTAGTGAAACAATTTAGTATGTCACTGGAGTAGAGTAGGAACTATGCCCTGAAAATGAGCATATGGTAAGTGAAACAACAGTAGATAATAATTCTATAAAAATTTCAAAATTAACATGACTCCATGGCTGCAACCTGCAGTTATACCATGACACTCATCTAAAAGAATTAATCCATAMAAATGAGTGTTGGAAGAGGCATACAAAGTTATCAAAATGTGCGTACATGAAAAATCCTTTGCATAGACTAAATTGGTAACACTTTAAAAAAACATTAATATTTATAATCTGTTGATTAATTACTTTTTGAGAAGTTCCTTTAAGGAAACTCAAGCCAAGAATGCAAGGAATTACTGATTTCTAAAAGTATTGACAAGAATTTTTCTGTGTCTTTMTGTGAAATATTACTTAAGTTATGGAGTACAACCATACACTTTGGCTTACAATATCCTAAGAGATTGTGCTTYGTGCTTTCAAATGAGGCAAGATACATTATTTTATTTTTCTTTCCATTGAAAATTGCATAATGCTAAAAAAATCCCTAACCAAATGCAACGAAAACCACAGCAAAACCCAAGCCATCACATATGCTTCACAGGGCCTTTATACAAAACAAATTTGTTCAGTGATGACTCTTTTTGCTGTGATGATTTTACAGTAGTTACCATAGCAGATTTCCTGATCTGAACAAAGCTCTTTTATTCATCCCAAATCTGCTCTCCCTCCCACCCAGCTGAATGATGCAGAATTGTCACTTACAGACATGAGAAAGAGAAGTGCAAGCAGAATGTTGTATGATTTTTTGAATCTGGCTTCTGCTGTGTTCTTGCAGCTGCTGTGGTCTGAACYGTTAGATGTTTGCTTGAGCTGGGTTTCAGATTAATATTTGCTTGCTTGTAATTTAACAATGACAACATGATCTTTTAAGAAAATGTTTGTCAGTGATGTATGCCTTCAGGGGTTTATGCAATGGAATAATTAACAAAAAAAACAAGACAGTTTCAAGAATTAGACATAAGAATCACTGACAAATATTATGTTTCAATATATGCTATAAAATATTAACCAGTATATTATAACTCTACAGTGACTAGACAAAACAGAAGTTAATTAAAGATGATCAGCTCTTTCTCGCTATCAGACTARTAAGCAATTTAAAGAATGTCTGAGGCATTACTTGAGAAGGAAAACCTATGTTTTCAGAAATTTTCTGAATTCACTCTATTTTTCTTCAATTAGGAACATCTGGCTATTTAGCATCATTAAAGGAAGAGAAGAATTAAATWATTGAGAACTTTTGGTAAGATTCATCCACCAAGCTTTTTGCTTCTATGAGAAATTACTGAGGAAGTTTCTGCTTCCGTCATTTGTACATCATATTATGACAATAAACTTGTAYTTTTTAGCCCTATAACCCAAAGACTAATCAGTAGCTTCTGTCAGGTTTATTTCTGYAAATCTATACATAATAAAAATACTGTAATCACAGTCTACCTTTCCTTATATTGTAACTCCTAACATTATAGGATCTGACTAATAGTGATCCTGCCATATTCTTTTACATCACCAGTTATGAAATCTAACCATATTAAATGCAATATCATAGCAGCATTTGTCAAAAGTGTCTCTGTGGTATCTCTGCTGTCTTCAAAGCTTTGCAAAAAAGCCATGGTTTAGATGGGGTGTGATCTTGAAAGATTTAACACATGACTGCACACTACAGACAGGCAGGAGGTAYACTCCAGCTCTTTGAATTATGTAAATGAGATCAGGTCTCTTAGGACATCCTTCTTTTCATTGACTACTGGTACCACACACATGCACTAGTGAAGCAGAAAAGAAGCTTTATATGGTGTGGCATCCATCTCCCATAAATTTTTATATCAGCAGTTGTCCTGGATTTGGTTGTGATAGAGTAATTTTCTTTATAGAGGCCACTATGGGGTTGTTTTAGTTTTCCAGTAAAAACATGTTGATAATATAGMGATATTTTTGTTATAGCTGAGCAGTGCTTACACAGAGCCAAGGGGTGTTCTGCTTCATGCCCCACCCAAGCAGAGAGGAGGCTTGGTGTGTAAAAGAAGTCRGGAAGGGACACAGTCCAGGCAGCCGACCCCAGCTGACCAAATGGATATTCCGTGCTGTGTGGTGCCATGTTCAGATAAAGATGGGGGAAGGAGGAAGCAAAGGAGTACATCTGAAGTGGTGGCATTTGTCTTCTCAAGTACCCATTGTGTGTGATGGAGCCCTGTTTTCCTAGAGATGGTTGAACACCTGCCTGTGGGAAGCTGTGAAAAAAATTCTTGTTTTTTCTTTGCTTGAACATGAAACTTTTGCTTTAGCTATTGAACTGCCTTTATCTCAAGCCATGAATTTTCTCACTTTTACCCCTCTCTTTCTCTTCCCCATGCCACTGCAGGGAGAGTGAGCAAGCAGCTGTGTGGGGATGAGTTGCTGTCTGGGGTTAAACCATGACAGCAGTGTAGATGTTTAAAATTACCCTAATCTCCAGAGAAACATGGGAACAATTCCTCTGACCTAATTTAGGCTGTTACAGTAGAATGAGTTAAATTTTTCCTCATRTTTTTTCACTTTGTTGACTATAAAGTGATGTCAGAAATACTAGCTCATATATAAACTAGAGAAGGAGTAAATTAACGCCACTGAGTTACAAATTTAAGAAACAAAGTGTACATAAAGGATATCCAAATAAGCATTCAACTTAAAATTTCACTGCCAGACACTRCTCTTTGCTCTACATAATTTTCCTGACTTGTACTGCCAGTGTTAGATTGAGAGACTCGTTTCAAAGCAGCTTATTCAGCTCCACCTCTCTTCTTTTTTGTGTGACATTGTGCATATTTAAAGAGCTTGCCCCCTCTTCCCCACTGGGAAACTCAAAGGTAAATTTCCTTATCTTCCTAAATTGTCAACAAGGGAGGTATCTGCATTSTATAGTTATATGATTTTTTTTTCYCCTGAAATAATTTTCTCTTAATTTACAGTTACTCATCTGATTAACCCCTAGTCTAATCAGGACTGGTTTTTTCATATCAAAAGTTCCCTATAAGTCTAAAGAAAGTTTATATTGCTRCCTGTAAATATACAGATTTTTATAACCTGTATAATAATTCAGCATTAAAAATCATTTTGACTACAAAAATATCTCTTGTGTTCTGAAAACCATGTGACATTCAGGTCACAAATCCAATGACCTTCTCAAAGGGCAGGAGCCTGGTCTAATGCATTCCACATTATCTACAGGAAATGGATTCCATGTTGTTTTTCATATCTATAGTACTGCTAAACATGTAAGCCTTCTGATAACAACCATGCTTTTGGGAAGGGCTTTGTCCTTGTAACATCCTTGAGCAGTGYATCAGAGTTTCACATGACATGGTGTGACTTTCAGAACTGAGCACTGGCACAGATTTCTCAGGGAGGTTGCATAGGCTCCATTCTTGGAGATTTTCAAAAGCTGCCTTGATGTAGTCTGAGGCAACTGGCTTTGGGTGGCCTTGCTTCAGTAGGGGTTTTGGAAAAGATGAACTGCAGAGGTTCTTTCTAACCTCAAACATTCAGTTCTTTTGTGATTTTTTTTTTAAATTTAGCCTCTGTGAGAGAAAAAAGGCAATTTTTATATAGTCAGYATGTTGATTCATAAAGAACTTAATTTTTACCAAGCATGTATCATGGGAAGTTAAATGTTCAAGGGGTGGAGAAGCAGTGAAAAAATTGAAACTGAAGTTGAAAAGACTTAATCTAGAAGCTAAATTGTGAGATGGGAAGGAGACAAACAGATGAAGCAATTATTACTTACTGCACCTGTTTATTTTATTCATCTTAGCTTTAGGATTGTCATGGAGTTATTAGTGATTATGTTATAAAGACACCTTTCTGAAGGTTGGTGAATAGCTATAATACAAKCCAAAGCACCAAAATAACTAGTCAGGACACAGCTTTTAAGTGTCAATCATGTCCTAAAGTGGATTACTGTAGCACAATTATGATTCATTAATTTGGAATTTAAAGATGTAGATGTGAATAGTTTAATAGGGTTTGTGCATACCTCCTTCTGCTGTGGAAGATAAAACTAAAAAAAAAAAAATAGGGGAAAAGTTGAAAATTGAATTTCTACTTTATTTTGAATAAAATGTTCTTCTTCCTTATTCTTCTTTTGTGCCTTTTTGTTCAGTCCTCATATGAATCTGTATGTTTAGTGAGAGATAAGAAGCTCCAACAGCTCACAGAATACTCACRTATTGTGTAACTGAGCTCCTTTTTACTTGCTCAGGACTCAGACTTCTTTCTTTCTTTCCAATTTGTGAACTTTTATATCCTCCCCAATAAGGGATTTGTTTGGGATCAATTATTAGTTTTATTTCTATTTATTGTAAAAAAAAATTAAGTGAGCAGTACCTCTTTTAAAAAAGTTAGTTTAATGTTAAAAAAACCCATGAAGTGTACTTGAAATATTAACATCATTCTTTACTGGTAAGATAGGTTGGTGATTTGCCTTTTATTCCTTTTGTCCATTCCTATGGTCCTCCTAAATGCTGGTGTCTCTCTTCTTCTTAGCAAAAAAGAAACCCAAAAGGGTTRTTTTCCTATTCAAATGGATAATGTTCACCAGCAGCTGTTTTGAAACTATGTTTGATAGTTTCTCAAATATCTCAGAAGAGGAGCTGTCTGTAAAGGCTAGTATTCTCCCAAGCCCTGAGAGAACATATAACCAAAGCCTGAAAAGTTTTCCTGTCAGGATAAAAAAGCTAAAATATGAGAGAATGTCAGATTTTTATGATAGTCACCMTGTAAACAGAATGACAAAGTTTTTATTTCTTTACCTATTTCTTATACAACTGTTTTTAGACATATTAYCATTTTGGAGGTTTTCAATAGGAGCTCCATTTTACCTTTTAGTTTTACCCTAATCTGGTATAACATGATTTCAGGTAACTGGATAACTCCAAGGATTCTTTATCCAGGATATTTTTTTAACCATGCTGCCAGAAACTGGGACTGTGGGAAACTTAGCAAGTGTCCTAGTTCTCTAGCTCTACCCAAAATGTGACTGTGTCTTGCAGCTGAGCTACACAAGCTAGGAACTACAAGGGCTTAGGCTGCAGGGCTGTCTGCCACAGACTTTGAAGGCTGTCCCTCRTGCTGTTCAGATACAAGAGGGCTGCAGGGTAACAGGGAGTCTATTACATTTTACAAGTGCTGTATTATACAGGGTATTTCTTTACACAGTGTATTTGTTGATGATGGTCTATATTGCTTACTGGCTCATTCATTAAAACCTAAAGAGCCATTTCAGA
This sequence comes from Alauda arvensis, assembly GCA_902810485.1. Taxonomy (NCBI): domain Eukaryota; kingdom Metazoa; phylum Chordata; class Aves; order Passeriformes; family Alaudidae; genus Alauda; species Alauda arvensis. The sequence continues at coordinate 282,917 of CADDXX010000079.1, read as the reverse complement.
ATGACTGCTCAGAGAGAATCCAATACTAAATCCACAGAAATCAATTAAAAGCAGGCAACTGCTGGCTGGAATTGGCATAAAAACTGAATGGAAGAAAGGTAACATCAATGGACATTAGGAAGACGTGTCTAGATTCTGAATACTAGAGGCAGGTTTATAGAGACCATCTTTCAGGAAGAGACAAGGTCAAACACTGAGAMTGTTCCAAGATTAGAAAGTAGCAGAAAGGAATTCAATAATATTTAATAAGGAATCAACTCCTCCAGATATTCTTAATATGGGTTACTTGTCATCCTCCTATTYCTCTACCTCTTTCACTTTGTTACCATTGAGAAATKACCRACTTCAGTAATCTAATGYAAWTGWAACACTAACAATACCACTTTAAATTAAAAATATGGTAAAATATTAGTGAGCAGTTGATGTAGACTACAGAGGCTGTTCATGACTTCTGTGCATAAACTGTGCTTTTATATCTCACACAGAGAGACTCACTGGAAATAGATAATCTGGATAAAACATTTTTATCCTTGTGAATGAATTTATCCACGGGAATTATGGCAGGATTTTTTTTATAATCAGAGCTTCATTTTGAGAAKATTYTGTTTTGTTTTTGTTTTGTTTTATTATGAATAARCAACAAGCTTAATTTYTTAAAATAAAATCTCAAATATATATATTAATTTATTTTCCATTTGTTGCTCCCTTGGATGTAGGCATTTGACCTATTTTATAATCTGAAGAAAGTATAATTCTCTTCTTCATACTAAAGTACAAAAACTCCAGTGATATTACTCCTTAAACATGAAATTGTATCTTTCCTTGTAAAACAGCATGTTATCGTACATTAGGTGCTTATTCTGCAAAGCAAAAGCAAAGCAAAAACTGAAGGCAGAATTTATTTGTGACTTTTAATAAATAATTCACTAATCACTTCTGTACAAGCAAGACAATATTGATTCACTTTGCGTGATAATGTTCAACTTAGAAAGATCTTTGAATGACTATCCAACATGCTTAAATGAAAATTACTTTATTGGCAAGCTGCTGATAATGAGGGGGGAATAAAAAGAAAATTGATAAAGACAACAGATCAAGTTCTCAGTTATAAACTAGTGGTAGTTTTATTTTAACGTCATATGAAATTAATAGCTAAATGAATATTTAAACATGTGAGAAGAAAAAATGCGTAACTAGTGCTCAAAAATATTAATACCTTCAGAGTCYTTGCATATTGTGACACTCCCAGTCATAGTGCTTGAAAGCATGTGCTCTTGCTTGGCTTTGCTTCTCCCAGTCATGTACAAGAATGACCACAGCTACTACCCTAATAAGATAGTAAAAAAAAACAGCAGAGAGAACGAATGGATACTATCTGCTGCTGCAAATGAACACATTATTATAATCCTGATAAAAGAAATATCATGCAAAAGCAGTAGATTTTGCTGTAAACTATGACGTACGCTATTTTTAAGACAGCTATGCAGTTGTAAGGCGCTGGGTAATAACAGAATTATGAGAGCAACAGTGCTGACATGTGAGATCAAATACTTTTCAACATCACCCACGTGTCAAAACTCTATTGTTGTCTGAACATTTATGTGCACAGAGTTTGAAAATAGAGTAAYATTGCCTTGGAAACCAACCAATACAGGCAAAACTAGTAGAAATTAAAAAAAAAAAGCCTTTAGTAAAGCAGAAACCATAAGGATTTGTTGTCTGAACAATACTTCAGCACCCTTTTTTTATTTCAAATGATTGTTAGGTGGAAAAATAGAATTGTATAGAGCATGAATATTGACTGCAAATTTTTTTCTGAATTTCATACTTAGAAATGTAACAGCTTAAGAATAATGTTATAAATGAAAMGGATTTGCACATCCAATTAAAATATACCAAAATAAATTTATTACGAAATCAACTGACAGAGTGCCAGGTAGCCACAACAAAAGGCAAAGCCGAGCCTGGGATCGGCGCTGGATGAACCGCGTGTACAGTCTCTACCTTACTGTACACCCTCCAGTTCACAAAGTCCGCTCGGAGCAGCCAGGTCTTATTCTGGTTTTCTGCCCGGAGGCCACATTGCAACAGTCTATTCAGTGTCCAGTCCTTGTTACATATTCATCTGGAGATCCTTTCAGCGTTGCTGGACTGCTGAATAGTTTTCCGGACGGAGATGAGTGTTTGAATGGATTTCCCAGGAGTCCCATTCAGATGTTATCCTCAGTATCGGTGCTGATGGTCTTAGTAACTGCCCTCATCAGTGGTCTGGTATTGATCTGATCTGCGAGTCCGCCCTCTTTCTACTGCAAATCCTGGTAGCTGGGCTTATCAGCAGCAGTGATATGATCTTAATGTGTACATTCCGCTGCCCCCATCCCAACCTTTATTGTGGCACGACTTAGGATTTTATGATATAACATTATAACACTTAATATAGCATTTAAAACATGAATTATTTTGGGGTATCTATCACAATAACAAGCGAGTTTGTTTAACTCTGGCTATAGTGGCTTTGGTATATGGTCCATTATCTGTCAGTGGCTTTTATGGCATGCCATCCGCTAAAGCCACATGAAAAAAGAAATTAAAGTGCGCAACAGAACAACTCACATTTAACACGGTAAATAGAAGTCAATGGATACACCAGTGATTAAAATGTCAGCGGAACCAGCTTCCCTCAAATTAAGATCATTTGGAGAACACGTTTGTGACAGTTAGGGTTCCAGTCAAAACTTTATAGAAAAGGTCAGGTTGTAAAAAAGTTTTTTACAGAACTTTTTATACCTGTCAAAATGTAGATAGAACACCTTATACCAGAAWGAACATGAAATTTTGCACCATGTTTCCTGATTTCCCAAGGTTGTATCTGAATGCATCATATCCATGGGTAACTCAAGTGGGAAGAACTAAAGACTACTTACATGAATTGGTGCAAAGAACATTAACAATCCTACAAAACTACTGTCTTTTGTCATGGTAGAAGACCTGTATAGAATCTGTATAAAATAGATTTCAGTAATCTAGCAAATGMTACATGAAAAACCTCTCTCTTGCTTGATTTGCGAGAAAAATAAGGATTTTTTTCCTACTGTTACTGCATTTTATTTGATTTAGTGAATTACCTGAGTTACGTTGAACAATATGCATGTATTTMATGTGTAATAACTGTGTTTCTGTTTAAAAATGTGATTTATTAAATKAAATTACTTAAATCCAATTGTAAATTTCTGCTATTTGAAACAATTCACTCATAGGCAATRAGAAGGTGTCACTAATGTCTGAAAATAGATTCTTACAGATTCTGTCTCTAATGACTTTTTTTTTTTAAAAAGAGAAATTATAAGTTAGGGTGATCTGCATTTTGGATTAGCAAATGCGGCTTTCTGAAATAGTCTGTATAAATTAATAGTAATGTGATTTTTTTCATTACATTTCTTGAGCTGATTCTTAGAAGAAAAACCTTGAAATCTGAGCATTAGCAAAATTGATTTTTTTTCCCTTTACTGAATAATTCACACCTTTTCTGACATCGTGTATTTTTGAGGTTCAAGAACGCTTTTGAAAATCCTTTTCCTACCATTTGTTTGAAAAAAAATTTTCATAGATTATTTCAGATCATTGTGTCGACTGTCCAGTTCCAAATATACAGCAGAATACTTGTGTTCTGCCTTCAATATTAATTAGGGAATACAAGAGTAGATACTTGATTTGTTAATATATATTATCTGGTTGCTAGATTTGTTKCTCCTTTCCTTGGAGAAACTTTTAAGAATTTTTTGTTTGTTTATTTTCACTTCTCTCTTTGAGTGGTTCCAAATCACATATTTCCTGAAAATACACATAAGCCTAGCTAGAAGTGTGTGAGAGAGAATTCCTTTTGATTTTGGTAACACTTGTTGTTTCAGATTAAAGTGTTCAAACTTATTTTGTAGATATCTGCTTTCTATGACAACTGTCTGCTGCTTGGTTGGACACTGACAAGTAACGAAATGCTCTAGCTGGGATTTTATTTGCATACTTTAATTACATACACAAACATACATAAATAGTTTTATAGAAGAGATAGAGCTYGAACATCTAGTGGTTTTAGAAGTAAACAATTATTGGTTCCTTTTATCAGAGAAATTAACCCCTTCATTAAATTTTGTGCATTGCAATTAATTTTTTTTTTTCTGTCACTATGCAATTGGGAAATTAGCTTAAGGGCAGCAACTTGGAAAATTGAGACATAAGAGTATGGAGTATAACAACATAATTAGTGAATGATAAGGAAGAGTATTTAATAAGATAACAGCAAAACAKATCAAATTCTAAAGAGGCTGGATGTAAGACTAAAAGTATCTGTACAAAAAAATGGATGAGAACTAGTGTAGTTAATAAGAAGACAGATAATGTAAAACAGGCAAAGGATTACAGGTGAGACTTGCAATAGCTGTATTTTTTCTCCCTATTGTTCATAGTGAAAATTCCAAGATCGAATGAGTGATTATAGCAATCAAGAACAAAGACAAGATAAAGTGGTCTGAATAACATAATTTAGATATAAAAAAAAAGATTTCTAATCTTGAGTAAATTTGGAAATAGTTGGGGTACTGTGCATGCATAGAATATCTTAATTACTAATTCTAACTATCTGAATTTCAAATATTTAGCATGTCAATCTAATTCAACTAAAGAAAATGGTCRGTCTATCTCTGGAACAAAATGAAAAAAAATCTGCTAGGAATCAACATCATATTGCTGTTTGCATGGACTCTTTCAGTGTGCCAATTGATACTGCTCAGGTGTATAARTAAACAGTTTCTAAGGCTCTCATATAACATATATATGCATGAAGAGCTCACACAGGTAATGAAATTCATTTCACCTTATTTTAAACATCTTCAAATTAGACATATCTGTTATTCATCTAAATTTCTTCTACAGACATTAAAGAGAGCAGCATCTCCAGAGGTATATTTATCATGGTACTTATAGATACCTGTTTAAAAATGAATTATTCACTCTCTGGATGTCTCACTGCTTCTTTCTTTCCATTGATTACTTGGAGAGTATAAACATCTGACTTGGACTACATACCAGACTTGTAAATTAGTTAAGTGAGATGAAATGGATGTCATTCACAGTCATTTATCCCATTATGRGCTGAATTTCTCCATGAATTTTTCTAATTTACATTATACTAGTCAAGCTTTTACTGTTAGTTAAAAGACCGTTTTTAAAATTCCATGTGGAAAATTTATTTCTTTGTTGCTTTCACCATGAAAATGGTAATGAAAATGGTTATTGTTTCTTTAATTAGATATTGTTACTAAAAGGGAAACATTCTGATTTTTCTTGTTCAAAACAAAAAAACAGCCAAAATAATATAGATCRAGAAGAAGAAGCAAAGAAACATGTCAGGTTGAGTCAGGAGAGAGTTTTTCTTAATTATAAACTCTTGAGGAACTTCAGAAGTAATGGCAAATACTTATGACCAGTATCTAGAGTGTGTTTGTAATTAATATCACAAATAACAAAACATTTTAAATCTCACAAATAGACACAAACACACATGACTACCAATATACAATCTTTCTTCTATTCTTCACTTTAAAGTTTTCATTCAAAATTTTATTAGCAAAATGTAGAGAATGTGGACATGAGGTTTCTTTGGAATGAGGTTTGAGCTATCCAAACTGGGCCTCAAGTTTTGGGCCTGTAGTAGGAGTTAAGAAGCCTGTGTGGAACAGTTAGAAATTAGATTAGGGTGGGTGCATTTTTTAGATAGGATMRTTAGGGTGAGTTTATAGTAGCTACCTTAAATTAGGATTGTTTTGCATTCTTTTAACTCTCTGTACCAATTAGCGTCCACCTGTAACTGTAAACTATCTCAACTGCATTTATCCAGACATCTTGAGGAATATTCGGCAAAATAAGCACCTTAGATTTCAGAAGTACAGATTTCAGCTGCTAGGAGAGTTTTTGCTCAGGGAACTACTGGGACTCCTGTGTGAGTCTGCCATGGTGGGTAAAGGYGCTGAGAAATTTTCAGAGACAGCCTGCTCAATTCTGTCAAATCCCTTACTTTGGAGTGGGGGAGCAAAAGGTAAAGAAAAAAGGAGCAGTCCTAGAAAGAAATACACCAGACTTCTTGCTGATCAGAAAGCATGCAAAGAGCTCAAAAAAAAAAAAAAAAAAAAGACGTGATAGACAGGAAAGTGGGCACATACCTAAAGAGGAATACAAAATGTATTATTTGAGCTTTCAGATACGAAGTTAGGAAGGAAAAAGTTCAGCTGGAGCTCAGACTAGAAAGAGACTTCTATAGGTTGGTTAGTACTGAGCGGAAGCACAAGGAAGACACAGACAGCTGCCRAATGGAGCTGGCAACTTAGTTAGAAATGGCACAGAAAAGAAATACTCAGTCATGTTTTCACCTCGATCTTTAAGGTTGATGTCAGCTCTCAAACCTCCATTCCAAGATGAAATGGAAAAGCAAATGGTGAGTCACTGACACCAAGGCAGGATCGAGCTAGGGACCATCTGTAGCAATTGTACAGGAAGAGGTTTTCTAGGACCTGATGATATGAATCTGAAGASATCAGAAGATACTAGTGCAAAACTCCTCTACCATTCTTAGAATGTCTTGGAAATTGAAGAAGAACACAGATAAAATATAGTCCATCCACAACCAAAAAGAAAAAAAAAATCTAGGAAAAAATACTGAACTGATAGCCATTAGTGGGAATATAATAGAAGACTAGGAAGAGCCAACACAGGTTTACACAGATTAAATTGTACAGAGCCAGTCTTACTTCTATCTATGATGAGATGGCTTCCTTGGTGAATGGAGAAATGGAGGAGAGCAATGGATATCTTTTTTTTTACGTCTGCAGGATGTCTGACATGACCACTCACATACTTGTTGAAACTGATTAGACAGCCTGGACAAATCAGTCTGAAGATGGATGAAAAAGTGTCTCAAGTGCTGAGATCAAAAAATCATCAATATCTCAGAGTCAAACTGTCAATTGGTCATGAACAGGATTCCTCAGTCTTTAAAAACAACCTGGGTGATGGCACTGGCTACACTAACATCAGCTTTTCAACTKGCACTACATTGGGACAGGAGGTAGATAACACTGGATGGAGGTAAAATACAGAGTCCTCAACAGCTGAGAAAATCAGGCTAAAAGGAATTGCATAAGGTTTAACAAAGTAAAATGTGAAATCCTGCAGCCAGGATGGAATAATTCAGTCAGTAGTAGTGACTGGTGACTGACTGGTTGGGAACAGCTCTGACAGAAAAGATTTGGGGCTGCTGATGGATGGTGAGCTGAATGTGACTTAGCAGCATGTCTTTGCAGCAATAACAATTTCAGTGATCGCACCAACAACTGCATCACMAGGAATGTGATTGTTTCACTCCACACAGCGCTTGTTAGGCCACATTGTGCTCAGTTTTGGTGCCTCCCAAGTGAAATACAGACCAAACAGAGAGGGATCAGAGGAGGAGTCACAAGATGATGGGAGCATGGGAGAATTTGAGATATGAAGAAAAATTAAAGGACCTGTGAGGAAAAGGTTCAGGAGGGGTCTAATCACAGTTTTCCATCACCTGAATGGTAGTTACAGAGAGAAGGAACTATTCCTTACAAAAGGGCACAAAGTGAATAGAGAAAAGAGATAAGCATGAGTTAATTCAGGGGGAATTCCATTTAGATGTAAGGAAAAAAAAAAATCTTGAGGATAGTTAAACATCAGACATGGTGCTCARACCTGTTCATAGCTGGAAACACTGAAGACAGTTTGACAAGGCCACAGTTAGCCTAGACTAAGGCCCTGCTTTCCACAGAGGGTATCTGGAGGTCATTGCCAATCTAGACTCTTTTATCATTCTATAATTGCACCTTTCATGGAAAAATGTATTTGATTCATGGAGGACCATCAGTCAAATTAATCTGATTATTTTTTTGAGAAATAAATTTAAAGTTGACTAGTTTAACTGCATCAAACTCCTCCACAGGTATTCTCATTTACCATTTCAAGGGTCTTAAGCTAATTTGTTGTAATTCAATTTCCTTGCAGTCATTTGGAATACTAGTATTTTCTCAAAATGTAGGCATGGTCAATTTTCAAATGTTWACATTTAAATTTCAAATATGTGCTCAGAATGTTGGGAAATTACATTTAAATAAAAAAACACATGTTCAAAAAATTGCAGCTCTCTCTGGTCAGAACATTAAGATACCTCTAATATCCACACTCTCTATTATCAGTGGATAATAAAGGGGTATATCAGTATTATACCAGTCTGGTCACTTGATTAAAAAAGTCTCCRATGGTACATCCTCATTCAGACAGTTATGTTGTACTGGTACAGATGCCAAGCTATTTGACTGAGAGCCCATCTGGAACAGGAGCACAGTGGTTTGGAAATACTGGTGTATTTGGAACCATACAGATGCTCATCATTACGGGAAAATGCACTTTGCCACCTGAACACTGAATTCCACAGAACAGCACCATAAGGATAACAGTGTCTGAGGTCAMTCCTTGATCATGTCTCTGTTGATATGCAGATGGAGCATGGATATTTGTATAACTTGCTTCTTCATCAGAAGAAACATGGACATTTAAGAAGGGGTCCTGGAAATGCAGGATGAATGCTGATTTTCACTGATACTTAACCATAGGGAGAGGAGCATTTGACAACCCATAAGTCTGTCTTCTCAGCAGCAATTGTTAATCTCATAGAGATATCACGCAGTGGCCCACTTAATCTACTCAGCAGAATACTTGTCCTGTAGAGGTACAACTRTATCATGTCAGCTTCTTTCATCTTACTTGCTTTCATTTTTTTCTGCATGGAAATGAACACTTGATACTGTGTAGTGACCTCTTGAACTGATCTGCAGGCCTATGTGGAATATGTACTTCACTGTACTTTATGTGATATGACAAAATGACCCTGAAAAGAAATGCAAAGCACATTGTGTCAAAGCCAAAAAAAAAAAAAAAAAAAAAAAACAAACACAAAAAAATAAAACAACCAAAAAACACCAAAACCCACACACAAAAAACCGACTAGGATAGAGGTATCAGGGTTTTCACCACCTCATTCACTTTCTTGGGATTTTATTTCAGATTTCACTCCCTCTTTAAAGAATGCTTGCACCCTGAAGTAAGAGGTTTACTCTCAAAATAGGGTAATAATGATGCATAAATTGCCTGCTTTGAAGCTTTGTAAAAACTCTTTGAAGCTTGGGGTTAATCTGGATAAAGGCACTGCAGAGACAGGCAGAGTTGATTGGAMAAAACAATAAAAAAAAAGCTTTCAAGTTCTTCTGCTCATTCCTATGCACCAGTGCACCTAATTCACATTTCTTAAGCAGTCTGTAACCTATGTCAGCCTCCAAGAACAATGATGCTTCTGTAAGAGCTGATTCAGCAGAATGAGAACCAGCAAGAGCAGCTCTGCAATATTTRGTCATGAATACAAAAAGGGAAGGAGAAATTGAACTAAACTCCCTGTTCTGAACTGCTCCAGCTCAGAAATACCTTTTTTTTATATATGCTTTTAACAATGAGTTGCATGTAAATGGTATCAATTTTAAAACATTATAAATATTACAAATATTCCAGCTTTTATTTTTATGCACAGCTGCTGTGAGAGTTCACCTTAAAAGGAAATGTAATCTCAATCTCTAAGAGTCCATTCTAATGACAAAATGAGGCTCCTTTATATTTTATTATTCCTAAAATCAAATATATTTCTATTTTATACTGTGAAAGGCTGTGACCTCATTTACACTAGGTACTTGTCATTAACTAATCTTCCCTTTAATAGATCTAGAGTTCCATTTGATTAGACTACTGGCTCATATAGCACAACTCATTTTCTGCACCTGGGRCTTATGCTTCAGATGCTGCAGCTGCTAGAAAACTCATCTTATAAGGTAGTCCCATAAACTAGATATTTCATCAAAAAGTTTTTAATACAATGTATTACATACAATTATTATTTCTGTGGTGCAAAAAGATCTAACCCCAAAGCAGTGCTCTTTTCTGCTGTGAACTGTGAAGAACTGTGGAGAAAAAAATAAAAAAAAAGAAAAAAGAAAAAAAAAGCAAACCAAAAACAAGGAAAGAAATTAGGGCCAGTAGTGAGATATTAATTGGAGTGTCCTGGTTCATGCTCAAGTGTCTTCTTTATTTAGACTCATCACTTCCCTGCATCTATCAACAGGTGCTGGATAGAAAAATCTAAATTCCATATGATAGATAATTATGCACTACCATATCCACATTCTCCTCACCTTGACAAAATTAGTGGGATGCCTGTGTTCTAAGCCAGGGATTGTTTTTGCACTTTTCTTCTACCAAATATATTTACCAACATTCTTGTCAGTATAACCAATTCAAAAGGAAAAAATACAATTTAGACAGATTCTTTAAAAACCTTTTAATACATTAGAGATGCTGACAAAACTGTGAGCAAAACCATGTTATAGTGATTGTAACATGATATGATTCATATGATCTAAAGTAGGTATTTGTGCTACATATAACTAATGCAAGCTTATCATCCTAATTTTCCTTTATAGTGGGGGAAACATTTTCATTAGACTATGGTTGATCTCATTCTAAAGCAAGTATCTCCTACAGATCAGATGAACCAAATCTAAAAAGYTGTTTTGATTTGGATTTTTTCCATATTGATTAAAAAAGATTTTTAAGGTGATAAGCTCAGACACTACCATTTTCCCTGCAGGCACCTTACCTTAYGTGAGATGATTCTTGCTCTGGAAATCTGTTCAGAGATTAACAGAGAGCAAAATCAGTAATTATTGAAAAGYAAACATTAATTAATTTTCTGCAATATGACTGTTAGAACTTTGTTTCATTCTAATTAAGGAACAATAATTTCCAAAGTACTTAAGCCCAACATAACTTTGTAAGCATGTCTTTCTCTCCCTTCCATATCGTCTATTTACATGTATCCAAATGTACTCCCCCGTTCAGGGCTTCCACTGCATCTCCAAACCATGCATTGCTTGGGTGTTCCCTGSTTGCCTCTCTCCCTCCTCCTTGCTGCAGGAGGGAGGGGAGAACTGGAGGGACAAAAGGCAGAAATCACATGTTGAGAGAGGAACACTTCACCGGAAATGGAGGGTGCACAGGAAACCCCCTGACAACAGACAATACACGGTTGCTAGTAAATGTTTAGGTTTACTCCACCAGAAGGAACCCCTTCTCCCTTCTTCTCCCCTCGCAAYGACATCCRGTGGCACAGAATAACCTCTATTTCCTAGCYRTGCCCCCTCCTGGCTACTGCAAAAATTAACCCTGTCCTGGCCAGAACTAAGACACCAAAGTTATTTTACCAAATTTCACAAGTTTTTTTTAATCTATGATTTTCTTCAAAAGTTTTACTGTCCTTACCTGCATGTAAACTGGCAATGCATTTCTATAAATACTGTATTAAAAAAGTTAAAATCACAAGAAAAACAGCCCTATGAAAAAAATAGTTTATTWTATTTTGGAGTTAAGTAATTAAATACCTTTTTTTTTTTTTTTTTTCCTTGTAGGAAGGAAGATTGCAGTACTCCGGGCAATGTTGTGACGACAACGCCTATATTCATAAGAAACTAAGACCTGAATTGCTGCCACCCACTGGATGCCCGGCTAGCTGGTGGGTGGTCTTTGCAGGCCGAGACACTTCCCCATGCAGGAGCCGGCAGCCTTGAGCTGACCTGCTTCGTTCGGGGTGGCACAGGCTCACAGTTGGTAAAGGCCTGACAAGCGTCATTAAAAGGACGGGCTGTGAGATCAGCTCAGCTGTCCTGAAAAGGACAGTAGTGATTTCAGCTCTGGCAGCACTTCCTAAGGAGACAGAGGCAGGCTCTTCACATAGACGTTTATTCCACGACGTCCTCAAGGCAAAAGGCGCCTTATAGGGTACAGCAGCTGCTTTTATACCCAAACAAAAGGGGTGGAGCATTCAAATGGACCAATGAGGGTGAGGATTGAAACACTGACCAATCGGGGAGAGGATCAAAAAGTAACCAATCAGGAGGACAGAACAGACGAGGAAGTAACAGGAGAACCAATAGCAACCGCGGAAACAGAATGCATTAGCAGGGGGTCATGTAACCATTCAACTGTCACTCTAACTGTCAAGACTTATAGAAAAGTCCTTGAGGATCGATCTTGGCTAACTGTCAATCGGGACAGCCATTTTGTTTGCCTAGCAGCCATTATTAAAACTATCAAAAYATATAAAGCAAATTAATTAAACACTTTCTGCTCTCCATGGGAGCAAGATCTCTTTCGTGGTGGCATACCGGGCCACCACACTGAATCACTCATCTTCAAGTTATCTCAAGCTAGCATACAAAAATGTACTGATAGCACTCTTAGGTAATATTGGCTATATTTATATTCCCTGACAGTTTGGAAGAAATTTGCTTATTATAAGAGATAGGAGCAGAAAGTGAAACCCACTGAACTCAATTCACAGGTGATGATGGTGAAGAAAACTCTTGTAGAACTAAAACAACTAAATCAGAGGAAACTGCCTAGAAAGTATTTTTGCTACATTTGTTTTTCACCAATTTTTGGAGGGAGTTTCATGAGTCTTGCTTTTTTCTCAAGCAGTATCTTGTGGTTCCAGAGGCATAGAAGGGAAAAGAATTTAAAAAAAATCACTTACTATCCAAGATGTTGTCCATGTAATTCATACTGATAAGAAATGGAATACTCAGAAAACACATTACAGAGATAAGATGTTAATCCAGAAAGATACTTGAACCCTTAAGAAAAAAAGTCATGCCACATTAGGCACATCAGGTTCTTGCTTTTTTAAAACAAAGGCAATGTTTTCCAAGTCACTGAATTCTTACATTTTAGCTGTTCCTTAAATTCAACTCAGTTGAAATATATATGGTTTCTAATATGTTAATTAAAAAAAAATAAGTCCTCATTTTGTTAAAAAAACAAAAAAATAAAAGATGGCATCTTATGTTTTATTCATCTGTTTCCTAGTATGCCTAGCAGATTTTAAAAGGAAAGAGTGGGAGGTGAAATCATTGGTCTGGAATATATGTTACATGTATAACACAAGAAATGAAGCTTCCCACAGTGAAATAATAGTGGCAACATTAAGATTTTCAAAGGCCAGACCATGCTTGCCTCTGATAGATAGATGGAAAGAACAAATGTATTTAAAAAAAAATATTGTTACTTGATTTGTTTTTATACCTTTTCCCCCCAATCATTTAAGCAATTTCTTATGTATTTTTTAGTAAAATGTTTTACAAAAACATGGCAACCTAACAATTTGAAGAGGTGATTTTATTTTTTTTAATACTGAACCATGACTGTTTAAATTGTGAGATCTGAGTCCAGGCATTTTTTAGTCATRGTTTCTTTTTATTTTGTTTGTTTTTCTTTTGATCAAAAGCAAAATAACTATAAATCCTGATTGAGCAGCATTCCTCAAATTGTTTTGGAATTGGATGTTCTTATAGGACATTAAAAAGAAAGTTGGTTGRACAGATAACAAGCTCATTAATCTCCATTCCACCCATCAGACTCCACAAAGTATCAATAGCACAGTATTCAGAATAAAAAAAATCGATTAATGCTCTAAAGCAGTTGTTGGGAAAAATATTTTCTCCAAGGGAAGTAGTGAAGTCATTCACAGCAATGAAGCTGAGGAAAGACAAATTGCACTATTTATTTCTCCAGGAGCTAGTAACTGTAAAAGGGGAAGGCTATGTTGTCATTTGTGTATCCTGATTTTTTGCTTTTCATTATACAACAAAAATCATGGCAGTGAAGAATCCAATCTTCTTACTAGTTGTACCACAAATTAGGCTGTCATAAAAATAATTGGGGGAAAAATGCAGCAACCCTCAAATAGAAATAATTTATGTTCCCTAAAACAAAGAAAGAAACAACAACCCTCACATTTAAACCTGTTTTAACATTGTACATAAAAAAATATCTGTCTGGTAACTATAAATCTCTTTTGCAAGTGATTTTTAATATTTTAAATATTTTAAAACTTTTTTCAGGAAACAAGGAACATAGTTTTAGCATTAAAATTCTCCTCAATTATAATGACTTAAAAAGTCTCATTTCTATAAAGCACAAGTTACAAAACAAAGGGATTCCTGTGTGTTGGTGAAAATTCATTTATAAGCTTGACTTCTATTGACTATCAAACATTCTATAATTCAGACGATAGTGTCTGCTTTGAAGGGAAATCAACTTTTTCTCCATTAAGGTGGGAAAACTTTTAGTTGGACAGTGCTAGTTCAGTTTTTTGTTTTATTTTGTTTTTTTCCTGGCTTGGAGAAATTTGAAAATCTGAATTGAATATGAAAATGGCTATTGCTGAATTAGTCCATATCAACTAGGCRATTTTCTTGTAGTCACAAGATCTTGGGCTCTCTGTTGCTTTCCAAGCTAGGAAAGATTTCCCTCTAGGGTCTTTTGGAGGGTATTGCTGCACAAATAATCAATAGGAAAAGCAGAAGGAAAAGTTGGAAGGTAAGACTGCATTTTAGAAAATCAACCAGTCAATACCCTAAATACCTACTCCTATCCAAGATCTTTATCCAGTTCCTCATTCTTAAGTTGTCCTTTAATGGAGAAGGGATTACTTCAACATCAACATTGCTCAAAATTGTATCTTCCCCAAAAAAGAAAATTACTACGTAAAAATATCACTTTATTGAGTCTTCTTTGCATTTCTTTAAATTAACATATACTTATGGAAATTACTTACTAAATTTAATCCTTTCGTAAATGAATTTCAAAACAGGAACTCTACAAGAACATTCCTGAGAAAAATGAATAAATTAGAATGTGTCAGAAATGATAGAAAATCTTCTCTGTAATGAAAAAAAATTACTAGCAGTATCAATAAAACCACCAAATTTTTGTAACCATGAAAGCATTATACATATACATAGGCATAAAGTTGTAATACTGATAAAATTCAGCTGTTGTGTTTTATATGTTTTTTCCCTTATTTTTAGCTTCTGAATGAATATCATTACTGTAGAAGTCAATCAGAAAAACAGCACTTTTTTCCCCAATAAGGCTGTTTTCTGCTTACTTAAGCTTCATTCATAAAAGAAACATTGTTCTCTCTTRCTTTTTCTTAGGCTTATTCATAATTCAAAGATAAATYTTAGAAAGACAAAAAAWCTSCCAGAAGGACAGTGAACAACTCTGAGCCTTGGATTCCAGAACAACAGAAGCCACARCCTATGGTTCAAGCTCAAGTAGACCTTTCATCCTTGGAGAACTGCAGAAGAAGAATTTCAGCACTTCATTTTATTCTCTTTGGATTATAACAAGGAATCTGAGGGAGAAGGAAAGGAAAGGAAGGCAAATAAGGGAAATGAAAAGTCTTTCTTGCTAGAAGTAAGNCTTGGTCATACTTTATATGCTTTTAAAAAGGATGAGATCAATTTTAAATGCTCCATTTATGAATTTAAAAGAAAAACATACTTTTACAGGTGGTTGGTGGAGGAAGGGATCTCTCACCCTCTCTTTCTTAGAGGTTTGCTCTCAACAAGTCCTGGAGCATTCTAAGCAAGCAAAGTTACAAAGAAGTCATATCAACCTATGACAAGAYGATACAAAAAAATCTTAAAATAAGCTYATATTTTGAAACCTGAAATTATGTCCCAGACAGCAGTTTTTCTCAAAGATATAAAAGAGGGATAAGAGAATAATTAATATTGTTTACCATACAAACCTCCATAGCCAAACTTGAACTAGCTTCTTTATTAAAAAACGTTCAAGCAATTTCTGTGCTTACCTGCTAAAGCTGAGTGATTTTCTATAGAATCACACAGTTGTTGTAAAAAGTTATTTTATGTAAAAGACTGTCACAAATCAACTGAGTAGTCACTACTGATGGTTTTCTTGCTGAATGATTCTCAGCCTTTCCAAGGTGATAAAAACACCTATTAGTTGAAGAAAACAACAGCCAAATTGCATATACTATGAAAGCAAGRGTATATCGTGAAAAAACTCATGTTTTTTTCTTATATCTCAGGACCTGGCAAAGACTTGTTGAACAAGAATAACAAAATGCAATGCAAATGTAAAGGTTGGGGTTTTCTTTGCTTGATTTTGTATTAGCTAGCTAAATACTTTTGAATCCAAATTAATTTTCCTGATCCATTGTTGTTGTGTTTTTGATGCAAAAGCTGAGAAATAGTGCTCTAGAAGTAGGTTTTTCATTATTAGTTTAGGGTTTTCACTTCCAAATCTACAGACAGTAGGAAACCTGTCCATGAGAAACACGAATATCCATTTCTGCAGTACAAAAATCTTGAAGTTGATTTCAATAAAATAATGTCCCCAGACATGGAAGAACACGACACCATTTATTAAAATTGAATTAGATATAAAAAGATGTAAAAAAGCCAGATGAAGTTATAAGAAATAAAAACTTTTAGGTAGTAGTTTCCCTGATCTTAAAGTTTATTTTATTCCACTTAAAAGCACCATCCATCCATCTTTGCACATACATGCAGAGGCAAAGCATCAAATCCTTTTCAGAGGGGAATTTTGTTAGAAGAATTGACCATAATAAGCAAAAAGTCAACCCCCTCATAGCAGTTCCTGCATTCAATAGAGTTTCCCATAAGAAATGCGCTACTTCTRTCATTTTCCTATCTCACCACCTACTGTCTAATTTCAGGTAAAAGTTTAAGTCATTAAAAGCATTGAAGGGTTTCCTGTATTTGTTTAGATAACTAGCATAACTTTCTTCTAGGTTTACCTTTCTGAGTGGTCATTTTCTGTTACTCCTTGACAGTTCAATCTGAATAAATGTTGGATTGATGAATACAGATTTTCTGAATTTGTTTTGTTTTATTTTAGTGTTTCTTTTCTCYTGCCACATGCTGCTTCTTTCCTACAGCAATTAAATTATCTATGACACTTCAGCTAATGGTTCASTTGATTAAATGAATGGTAGCCTTTACACAGCCCAGTCTTTTTGAGGCATAATCAGCTCTGGAAATTGGTTTGATTAAAGCCTAATTGTTTTCAAACCATGAAGTAATGCTAAAACTTAAAATGTATCTAGCACATCTGAAAATCTGTCAATATTTCCCATGTAAATTGATCTAATAAAAGATATTGTTTTCCCATTACAGACCTTATCTTATTCCAAATATCACAATATCTAAATGTAGGAGAAGGGATTACAGGYAACCTTGCCCCTGCTAAGTCACAGCTGTGCCAATTATGAAAAACAACCTTGCCCTTAACAGGTYACAGCTCTATCCAATGAGTGTGATAAAAGGGTGGGTTGGCTGGTCAGGGAAAAACTGGAAGGATGCTTTGAAGGAATGATCCAGAGGAAGCATGGTCTAAACTGGGGAAAGTACTGCTGCTATGAGGTCAGTCAGAGTCTTCAAGGGAAGCCTACAGTGGGAGTTYGTGGTAGYTGGAGTCAGGATGGCCAAGCTGTGAGAAAAGACTAAACTGGGACCTCTTCAAATGGATGAACAAGAATCTGTCTCTTGGCTCATTTYTATCTTGGACATTAGGTCTTCTGCAACATCTCAATATGAATGATGATGTTGTATTTAGATTWGGTCTGAAATTACTGCAGTGTCATGGAGGATACACTATGGAGCTGAGCAACTGAAAGAGTGATTTATTATACCTCAGAGAGTTTCATTTTGTGTGGAATTTCTCTGCACTGATACCTTTTAATAAATTTGTATGATCTATGATATAAACACTCTCATGGCCATACAAGACTCTTGATCACATTTCACTCCTGCTCAAAGAATAAACACCTAATCAAATGAGATAGTTAATATAATCTAAGTTCAGACTCTTTCTTTGAGGTTTAACTTCCCGTTAGAGCTGGTGAAAAAAAACARGCTGTTTCAACAGATGCTACTGAACGATAATGTAGGACGTTTGCTCTGAATGAATATAAGATAAGAATCTCAGGCTGCTAAGCTTGAGAAAGTTAGTAGCTTTTTATAAAGGATCTCTAAGATCTTTAAGAGACAGTGTCACCTTGTATATTGACATAATGTCTAGTTCAGATGTGGTTTTATGGAACCYGCAAAGAGTACTGCAATACCAGTTGGGATTTTGTCAGTAGGGATATGAGCAGTAAACCCTGGAAAGCTTCTCATTCCTTTCAAACACCAATTTTTAAAGCAGATTTAATTTTTTTTAAAAACCAAGGTAAGGAGACCAGCAAAGAGAGTATAAAAAAATAACACACCATTTTTTCTACATGTGTTTAAAATTCTTGGTTTTTAGAGTATTGTTTCCACTTAGTAATATTCTCTTTATCTACATTTATTTATTCAGCGTGTCAATTACATACAGCTCAGAATTGATTGTAACTTCAGAGCTCTAGTTATGACTTGGATCAACTGCCTACTGTAACTTAATTTTGTTTTCAGCAAATTAGTTTCATCTGCAAATCAAAACATTTGCATCAGCTGTGTTGTTGCAGACATGTTGGAGTACTTGCAGCAAATCTGAATGTTCTCTGCTGCTAATAAGAAGGGACATTTATAGACTTTATGAGTCTACAGTGTTTTGAARACTCTAATATGTGCAAGAACTGCTTTGGTTCTTGTAAAACAGAAGTTGAAGAGCCTCAACAAATGTGACTTGCATAAAAAAAATAAAATGTGCRAATACTGAGGTTAAAAGATGATAATGAGTAGAAATCTGAGAAAAATATTGTCTCCTAAAATGTCTCCTACATCATCTAGTGTCAGCTTATGCTTAGAAACCCCCAAAATGCAACTGGAGTCTTGCTGTCTGCATGCTGTCATAAAAGAGGAAATAACAAAACATTATAACAAAGATTAAATATAATATAAACAAAGTACAGAAAAGAGAATAAAAATTAAAAATATTGTAATAAGAAAAATGGGAGTAAAATAAAACTTAAGAAAATAAATAAAAGATTTCTACAGGAATACGGCATGACAGACTGCCAGTAGGATGGAGGAGATAATGCAGTGTCTAGTCTTGAAAACTGATGTCCAACTAGAGATACAATGGTAGTACAGAAAAGTGCCTACTGGAAAGATGAATAGGCTCCCTTTAACCATGACTAGAACATGAACTGCAAAAGAGAGAATTGTGAGATGTACTGCATCCACCCAGCAGTGAAATCAGCACAGTTTCCCCTTTGCTCTTTCAGATTTGAAACGATAACAGCATTATGCACCTCTGAAAAGGAAGGTTTAGAGCAGGCCCACACTCTGTGGTTGTAGTATTCATTATATATCAACTGCCATTACGTGGACTGTAAAACTTCCATTTCTCCCTCCTGTACATCTAAGCTCCTCCAGCTCTCAGGACACGTTTATCTCATTCTCCCTACTTGCTGTGCATTTCTTTCCAAGTGAACCATGTGCAAAAGAAAAAATAATGGAGGACTAACATTTAGAAGCAAAATATACAGTACAGTGCAGTGGATGTAAAAARGAACTTTGACAAGATAAAAAGAATGACGTTGCTATAAATTGCATCTAATTTTTAGAAACATGAGTAAACAGAGCCTTGGGCTTGATCTACAGAATGAACTGGAACAATTCATATTGACTTAATTTAACAGGACTGTAGGAACTTTTTATATAATACAGAGATACTTTCTCATCTTTAGACCCAAACTTCTATTGAAGCATGACAAAAGCTTGCAGGGAAATGTTAGAAGTAGTCATAGGTGACCCTGAAAATATGCATAATTGCTACKAAGTTTCCAAGTTTCAGATGTCTTATTTAAATAGTCTCCAGGAAAAAATGAATTCCACTATTAACTGTAAAATTGCCTATAATTCTAAAAGATGTCTGCTCATTTTCTTTTTCAATGGGCTACCTCTCTCCACTCTGTAACAATAGATGTGTTTTACTGAAATATCTGTAAGATTTATATTTAAAAAAATATTTTTAGTTTTTGGAATTAATTTTCGTGAATATTCATTAGGGTCAAGATGCAGCCAGAATTGTTTAAATGTAATTAATATTAATATAACTAATTATATTGTCCAAAGGTCTTGAGCTTGTTGCTTGTGAAGAAGGCCATGTCCTTCAGAAAGAGGTACTTGAACTTCATAGTAGCAGAAATGAAATGACAGAAGAGTTATAACAGAAAAATAATCTATAAAAAGGAAATTCTAAATTGGTGTAGCTATGCCAGTTTGTACCAGGAAAGAATTAAGTTGACAGCCTCAAGGCACATGCTTCATTCCTGAAAGTAAAAATGGTCAGGAATAAGTGCATTAAAAATTTTGACAATGCCACACCTGATCTTTTGAGACTGGGGAGGGGCGATCTAAAAAGAATAACCAGTGGAAGAGATGCAGTKGTGTTCATATCAGTTTACATCAATTTCTATCTGATTTCTAGGACAAATTACAGCCTGCAGCTGATGTACACRGGGGTCCTAACTAGCTTCTTTAATTGGTTGCTTTACATGGAGTCAGATAATATTGTTAAGCAACAGAATGTTATAATGAACTGAGGACAGCAGTTGAAAAATAAGCTATGCTATTTTTTCAGACTGGTAAAACACAGATTGCTTTCAGTTATTTTTCTTGGCAGTACTATTGTTTCTGCCCATAGCCTGTCAAGCTAACATAGTACCCAGATGGTTCTAAGGCTCTAGGGCACCTGTATAACTCACATCAGACTTTACCAGAAAAGTAGTAATATTTATATATTTACATTTCCGTTCCCCTTCCATTCAAAGCAAAACACAGCTGTTATATTTTCACCCTGGTCATTACCTTGTGATGTCCTATCCAGCCAACAGGTAATAATGTTTCTGCATTTCTCTTCTTTCTACCCCTTGTGTAAAGCCACATTTGAATTAACACATCTCCTGTAGCTCAAAGAAGAAAGCTGCATACCAGGGGATTGTTCTGTTTTATATAACTTAATAGCATAATAATTTTAAAACCACTCAGACTTACTGATGACGTGTTATTTTTCTTATCTTCAAACCTGCTTTCTGCCTTCCTTCCCATTGCCATGTGCGTCATCTGCACCATCTGGGATGACCTTTCTACAGTGACTGAAAGTACAGCACTAAAATGTCTGATTTCCCTGATTTAAAACTGACAATGTTACATTCCTTCCCAGARTTGTTAAATGTTTTTCTTTTATCATTTTATGAATGGTAGACACTTTGCATTATTTGATAAGCCCAGTGTATACATAAGAAAAATGTAAATMTTTTAAATCTTGATGGATATAAACTTGTAAAAAATTTTTAAATAACTCCTCATTTAAAAAATGACTTTTCAGTAAGTTAATACACTATTGATTGTGAAACAGTGTTCCCTGAGTGCTGTTTCATCTATTCTTATCATTAATTAAGCATGACAGTCTGTATGTAACTTTAATAATGATTTGTAGGAGACTAAATTGTAATATATTCACTGATCCTATACTAGCCACATGATTTAAAGACAAATGAATATGCCCATGTATTTATGCAAATAATTAGGAATCTGTGGTAAAAAAGAAAAAAAAAGGTTGTTTCAAGATTGCAAGGAAAATATTTAACTCAAGGAAATRTTCTATGCTCACACGTAAAATATATGGTATTTTCTAGAAACATTCTGAAAAGTGGTCACAGTGTGAGCTATAGACTGAACAAAGCCAAAAATTTAGGGCAAAAATACATGGAAATAATTAGCTGATTTCTTGTGAATTTTACTTAATTAGACCAGTTCTCAGAGTTCGATTTAATTTTGAAGGTATTTTTTGCATAGAAAACATAAAAAAGTATGATATTTTTAGGACTTCTTGCTTACGGCTTGATAAATTATGTTCTTTGTCGAGATTTGATCAATCTGCTTGAGATTATTTTGTGGTAAATAGAACATCCAGAAATTGGAGGGAGTATTTATATCTATAGCTATATTTCTTTAAATATATTAGAATACGTGCATTTATCACATTTTGTCCATATCTGTTCTATCAAATAGACTTAAATCTTGAACAAGTCTGAGAACTGTACTGTGCATTTATCTGMCCGATACTATTCAATAAACAAAGTTCCTGAGGCAGTTTTAAGTAGGACTTTTTAAAATCACTTTGCTAGAATGACAGTAGCTTTTCTAGTCAGTATTTCAGACATACTTTCCTCCTGTTCAGATGTTCCAATACAACAAAAGATAAAAAGGAATGCAATATGCATTAATCCAGAAAGTAGGGAATAAAAATAGAATTAAAGACAAGTTTAAGGTTATTGAACATCAATCTATTTTATTTGGAATAGGCTCAGCATAGCTGTGGAGCACAATGATTCACACCATAACTCTCACTTTCCATGGACTCCATGAAGATCTTTTCAAGACTTTCCTAGGTGTCTGACTGCTTCTCACTGTTAATGAATGACAATGTAGAAGAAAGCAGAAGATTAATTTGTAATTTTAGAGCAAACCTTGAACCCCTCTGTTGTAAGAGTCAGTGATAGAACGCCTCTCCCATGAGGAAGGGCTAAGAGAATTGGGATTGATCACCCTGGAAAAGAGACATCTTAGGGGTGAACTTATTGCAGCCTTCTGGTACCTGAAGGGTGCCTGCAAGAGTGATGAAGAAATACTATTTATAAAGACATGTAGTGACAGGACAAGAGGAATAGTTTCAAACTGAGAGTAGGTTTAGATTAAACTAGGAATARCTTCTTTATTGTGAAGGTGGTGAGGTACTGAAAYAGGCYGCCCAGAGAAATTGTGGATGCCTCATCCCTGGRAGTGTTCAAGSCRAGGATGGMTGTTGGATGGAGCTCTGAGAAATGTGATTTAAAAATATATATTCCCTGTTTGTGGTAAGGGAATTACAACTACATGCTCTTTGAGGTCYCTTTTGACCCTAACAGTTGTATGATTCTAAATAAATCGTAATTATAAAATGGAAAGCAGTTCTAATCTTTAGGAAACCRTTRTGGCCACACCCATGCACACAGACACACACATGCAATCCAGAAGTGCAAAAATCATTAGTGTGACAAGCTCAAGACTTTATATCAAGTTGAGAAGATAAATTTCATCAAGCMGTTTATTTAGTATCAGATAGGTTGCAATGTCTAAAGATATTAGCCATTGTAATTTAATTTTTCAGTCATCATGCTAAAAATAATTTTTTAACAACAGAAGCCTTGCAGGATGGACTTGTCATACAAGAYAGTGATTGTTTTTTTACTTTAAAAAATAAAAAATTGTTCTTGGAAAGATTGTGTGTATAAAATAATACAGGTAAAATCACTATTGTATATACACATATTTTAGAATGTATGCATATATACTTATAGAAAATATATTTGAAGTTTAAATTAGCTTACTGAAATCAGTCTCAACTTTATGATCAAATTTGTTTCAATTGTAGCTGCACAGGATATGACAGCTTGCATACTTTTTGTTTTGTTGATACTTAACTATTATTAAGATCTAAAAGTTATCTAGACTTTCTCTTGACTTGATCAATTTGCAAAACAAGAAATACTTTAGAAACTTCTCAGCTGCCTCTTAGCACAGAAATTCTGGAAAGAAATGTTGTCTTTCATTAGAAATAAATTCTAATTTTATTAGGTGGATGTAGGTGGAAAAATAGACCAGCTGCCAACACAAAAATTCCTCTCCAGATCTGAAACAGAAGCAGCATTTCAAGCTGATTACAGATTAGAAGCGTTTCAAGTTTAAATTGTTCTGTAAATGCAGTCATTTAAACAAAAAGTGTATTAGGTTTAGAACCAAAATTATGTTMAAAAAGAGAGTAGTATTAAGTTGTTCATTATTCTCAGGTTTTGTGGCACAATTATAAAGTGGAATAACAAGATATTAGAAGSAAAGCAAGTGAAAGGGAATACAGCAGGGTCTGTATTGATGGCACGACTCCACTTGAAGTTCTTTGATGGTAACACTGCTTTTGGGCGCCACAGCCTTTAGTTTTCTCTGGCTGCTGGTTCTTGCTCTTTTAAAGCATCTTCCATTATTCCAGCAGAAAKTGTTTATGCAGGCACATACCAAACTAGATCAGGAAACTGAGGCTGTTGTTGCCTTGGGTGTTTTCCATGGTTTAGGTTTTTGCCTTTTTTTTTTTTTGATTGGGTTTTTGTGGAGGTTTTTTTGACAAGTATTTTGGGGTTTGGTGTTTTTTGTTGTTTGATTTTGTTTGTTTGGGGTTTTTTTAGTTTTTTGTTTTTTGGGTTTTTTTTCGGGGGTGTGAGGTTGGTTTGTTCATTTTTTTTTTTCCCATTTGTCTGGTTCTATTTCTCTACCTCAATTGGACTGGGGAACTGATTACCCAACTGATGTAGGAACAATATCTCACAGTCAGCTAAGAGGAACAAAGGMAAAATTAAGACTGAACCCAAAGGTAGAAATATTATCTGGAGACCCCAATATAAACAAAAATATTCGTAATAGTACATGGCAATTTTCCCCACAATGTACCTCCTTCCATTTAGAGTGTAGTTATAGCTTTGTTCCAGGTTTTTCATCTCTACTAGAGATGAAAATTGTAGATCAGTAGAAATRAGATAATTTAATACTAATTATAAGAGTTATGGATGAGTATGTAGGCAAATAGAGAGGCCTACTTGACCTCTGCCAAGGRGAAAATATCTCAGAAGCTGATGAATTTTGCAAATTTTAATTTTGTCTCCAGTCTCACACAGAGAGAAAACCTTTTATCCAAAGGAGAAAAATGTTTCTTTTGTTTCACTTCTGTATAGCAAGGTTTTGCTAAATTTCTTCAGTCACTTATGTGGCAGAAAAGTRCAATATTTATAAATTAGGAGGCAAKAATCTATTTATGGTAATAAAAGGTGTCTTTTGACAAAATAAGATCCTGAAGGATCTTTGCCCAGCTGTATAATTGAAATACAACTACTGCATTATTTAAAAAGGTACAAAGTTATTTAGGTTAGAATCCTATTTCTTAAAACATATTGTGTGTCTCTGACAGTACAATAAAACCTATTATTCTCTAGCCTTTTAAACACAGAAAAGACCTTGAAATTGCATGCAAATATCTACCCTGAACTTTGAAACCATTTATTTAACTAGTTAGTACAACTCACTAAATCATTGAGAATACATTTTCAGGGAAATTTTTTATTAGCTTTAGACTAAGGACTGTCATAGACCTGATTTCTTCTTCTGAGCTAGAATGTGACAAAGCAACTCTGGTGCCTAAGTTTTTTTCTTGTATTTAGAACACTTTAGGAAAAATAACATAAATCATGAAAAGCAAATTCTATGCTATTTAAGTGGCTAAAATCCTACAAAAATCTACTGCAATAGAAAAAGTGTCCAAAACCATAACTAATAAAGAAGACAAAATGGAACAGGGAGTGTTTATGCCTATATGTCACTCTTCAACTTCTAATAAAAAAGACCCTGACAAGTGAATACAGTATAAAAGGAAACTTTTTTCCTGTCTTCTTTGTTCTCGTTTTTTGCTTTCTCTGATASCTCTTTTCTCTACCTAGCACACAGCCAAGCAAATTCAGTTCCCCAAAGAATGAASTGATGGACCCTGAAGCAAGGTCTGATAATATTATGGCTTACAGAAGAAAAGAAACATAATTCTAGACTAAATATAGGTATGCTGATTCCCTCATCAAAGATAATTTAAATGTAAAAGTATTTGACTGTTATTAATTAAAATAGTAGTCTTCATCAGAGTGTTCTCCTGCTGAGTAAAATTTCCTCCTTTCAATTCTTTCAGTTCTTGGAGTTCAATGTCAGCTTTTCATCTTGTGAAGCTAGAATTGTTCCTTTCTTGCTTTTTTCATCTAAAACCCCTAAAATGCATGTATGTGTCAATGTCCCAGTGATATCACAAACCCAGAGCAAGGGGAAGGATTCCAGGCCAGCAGGAGAGGACCTGAAGAGCAGAATAAAGGAGTTCCATCTTCTTGGTCAAAAAATCAGCTTCTTGGGGGCTCAAATTAAATATGTTTATACCCACGTTCATAGCACAGGAATAAAAACAGGATGTTTGAGGCCTGCACATGACTGCAGGGCTATGATCTTACTGGCATCGTAGAAACATGGTAGGATGACTTCTATGGCTGGAGTGTTGGAATGAAAGAATATTGGCTCTCAAGGAAGGACAAGGAGGGAGCAATGTCAATGACCAGCTGGAGTGCATGGAGGTTTGTCTGTGGATAGATGAGGAGCCAACCGAGAGTTTATGGGCCAGGGTCAAGTTGATGTCNCTGAAGAGCAGAATAAAGGAATTCCATCTTCTTGGTCAAAAAATCAGCTTCATTGGGGGCTCAAATTAAATATGTCTATACCCACATTCATAGCACAGGAATAAAAACAGGATGTTTGAGGCCTGCACATGACTGCAGGGCTATGATCTTACTGGCATCATAGAAACATGGTAGGATGACTTCTCTGGCTGGAGTGTTGGAATGTAAGAATATTGGCTCTCGAGGAAGGACAAGGAGGGAGCAATGTCAATGACCAGCTGGAGTGCAKGGAGGTTTGTCTGTGGATAGATGAGGAGCCAACCGAGAGTTTATGGGCCAGGGTCAAGTTGATGTCTTGGGAAGGCTGACTTTAAACAGAGACTGGACAGAGCTAGAGAATGAAGTATTTTATTGAAAGGCCTTTAGGGTACACCTTGGACAGGACAAGACCCTGACCTGGGCTACMCCCCAGGTGGAATWGGAATGGTCACAAAATTGATGACTGGTCACAAGGTATTATACTTTTATAAGTTYTGGCCCAGTTAYGTATTGGGGTTTAATTGTCCAATTACAGCTCCAGGTTGTGAAGTCCCATCCTTCTTGTTTTCCTTCTTCAGTTCTTTGTTCCTTATGCTTTTGGGCCTGGAAATTGTACTCATTCCCCTTGTCTTCAGCAGGAAAAGGATTTTTTTTTTTTTGTCTACCTCTTCTGTGAAGAGAGCTTACTARCAATTAATATGAGGCTCAGAACTWCACTCCTAGGTAACACAGAATCTGAAAAATATGAAAGCTGACTTAAGGCATCAAAGTGATRTTRTTGTGGAGGGTWGCTACAGGCTGCCTGACCAGGARGCCACAGTGAATGGRGCCCTCTCTACACAGAAAGGAGAAGTCTGAGGTTCACCTTTTCTTGTCTTGGTGGGGAATTTCAGTCATCTTAATAATTGTTAGGGTGACCCAACAGACTAAGTTTTGTGTAAGCTCAAATTTCATCACATGTGCAATCCTTAATATTTCAGATGTAGACAACATAGCAAGCAAAAMCAAAGCTGATTACTTGGAAGTGTACTTTATAAATGAAAGTTAGCATGATCCAATTTTATTTAAAATAATTTCAGAATTATTCTTGTGCTTCAAGTGATGAATGTCATTTGAAGWATAATTCTATTTAAAATTAAAATATTGATGGTATTCTAATATATCAGTATCAGTCAATTATTGCTCCATATTATCTCAAGATTAATGTATAACATAATTTATTATTAATGTCTCAATAATTAAAGAGGGCCAGAATACATTTTGTAACAGGAAAACTATATTGCAGTTATCAAATATGAACAATGTGATCGATTCTATATGAAACAGAATGTTTTATATCTGGAAAAAAAAACTAGTTTAATTAATTAACAAGTCACTCAGGTAATGATTGTTCTCAACATACATGATATGATTTATTAAAGGCCTGAACCAGAATTTACTGTAGTCAGAGGAATAAATACAGCTGGAAAGACCGCTATTTTATCCCAAAGATAAAAAGTTTCTTTTCTAATACTATAAACAATAGCTGCAGTGTATGCAGCTGCTTCATTCTGTTTATTTATTTCTTGCTAGAAAAAAGWGATTGCTGTGGCCATTCTTATAATATTAAACCTCAAGATATTTTAAACCTGTTTTGCTTGTTAGTTTAAATGCCTCTTCCCTTGTCACAGTTGCTGCATTTGTATGTTTTTACRGACAATTTTCAGGTTAAAGTGTTGCTGCTTTAAAGAGTAGTATTGTCATTTCCAGCTGCATCCCCTAAGTACTTTCAGTTCACCACAGGCTCACCAACCAGAAGAAAAAGATTTTTCTTTCTGCATGTGTGTGTGTGTTTGTCTATTTTATTATCACATTTCATCTTAATTAGGCTTGGTTTTTTTTGTTAAGATTTTGGAGGTCGCACATCACCACAAGAAATTCTGGAAACAGTGCTCAACAAACAATTTCTAATGCCATCTGTCTTGGAATCTAATGTTCTTGTGTGGCCAGTCATTACACCATTAAAAAAAGGAGAAATAAAAATATGCAATTAATGCAATAATGAATGCACAAATAAATAATTTGTTAAAAATTAGAAACTTTAAGGAAAAATATTGTTGAAACCAGACAGAGAAAGGGAATAATTAGATTTTATAACAAATTAAACATATCTTTGTGTCTTCTGCTCTTGATTTGAAATTGTTTACATTCATGGCAAAAAGTAATTTCCTGGCATACTTCAGTATTCTACAGAATRTTGCTCACATCATGGAAGTCATACAGAATTCATCTTACCTAAACTTTAGTCATTGAGAGGTAAGGACATAATCTAAGCCATTTGTCTAAGTTACCTTGTACTAAATGGAAAAGATGAGCATGATTTGTTCTTTCAAGGCAACTCATTCCATCTGAAATATGTGGGATGGATTTTCATCTCCAAGTGGCTTTTTATTTCAATCAAATATAATGGGTATATAAACACATTGTGTGGGTGGAATGAATGCCATTCACTTTAAGCCTCGAAAACGTCCCAGATGATTTTTCCAGTCCCAAGTTAACACATTTGCACCAAAGCTAGCTTTTAGTTAGCTGTTTTCTAATCACTTCTCAGTCTTTTTTATTTTGTTCTTTTTTCCAGGTCTTTAGAGTTTTCAGTTGCTTAGGTCACACAGCAACAGGTAAATATAACTCTTTACTGTCAGAGTTGTTGCCTGTGTGGAAATACCTTGTTGGGATCACTGTCAGCTGACAACTTCTGTTACCCACAGAGTGGATTATTTTCAAAAGATAGTATTTACCTAGAGAAAAGAAAAAAAAAAAAAAAAAAAAAAAAGTGGGAAAAAAAGAAAAAAAAAAAAAAAAAAAAAAAAAAAGAAGAAGAATTGGGATATTTGATGAATTGCATTTTCATATTCAGGAGATGAACGAAGCAGGCAAAAAGAAAAAGTGGCATCTTAAATTACTTCCAAATTAACTTTTTATTTTGTTTGATTATGTGGGGTTTTARTATCTTACTTCATGTTTTCTAAAACCTGTATTTCTATTTGATTAGAAGTAGTTTAACTGTGACTGCCATTCTGAGAAATGGTGAACTATCACTTAAAAGAAAGAGGTACTTGAGATGTATAAAAGGACAGAAAATCAGTAAAAGACACTTGAGAGAYAGAATTAGCACTTGAGTAGAAACAATACATATGACACCTGAGAACACTGCCAGACCAAGAGAGAAAGCAGGGAACAGAATATTTATTGCCAAGGCCAATATTCACAGAAGTGTTGAATGCCTTGGATTGGAAGTGACCTTAKAGATGGTCTTGCTGCACCCTCGACTAGATCTGTTTGTTGCTATGCAGACAGGCTGAGAGAGATGGGGCTGTTCAGCCTGGAGAAGAGAGGGCTTCAGGGAGAACTCATAACACCTTCTAGTACATAGAAAGYGTCTAAAAGAGAGCTGGAGAGGGACTTTTCACAAGGGCATGTATCAACAGGACAAGGGGTGATGGCTTTAAATTGAAAGAGGGTAGGTTTAGATCAGATATTAGGAAGAAATTCTTTAATGAGAGGGCGGTGAGATACACCTCAAAACAGGTTGCCCAGAGAAGTTGTGGATGCGTCATTCTTGCAAGTGTTCAAGGATAGGATGGACATGGAAAAAGAAATTGTTATAACGTGATATTCAATAAAAACTTTTATTTTGTCTCCTAAGGAGTAAACAGTAATCTTGTAAGGAAGGTATAACAGAAGTCTGATGACACAACTTTGGCCTACAACACTCTAAAAATGTAGTGGAATAAATTAATAATGATAAATAAAAAATAACTTAATGTGTTAGGAAAATGGGATGAACATTATGATCAMAAAATTAGACATGTGCATGTGGGATGATGTAAATTATATGAGATTATTGATATGACATGTAAGGATGACTCGCTGAAGATTTGTACTCTTTGAGACAGAATTATGGGCTGAATCAAAATCAGAGAAAGCAATTCAAGGAAGTTATTGTAGTAATCTAGTAGGAATTTCAGAAAGTGAAGCAGCAAGTGAAAGGCTTTTTTTAAAAARCATGATTGCCATCTTACAACCTGATAGAAGACAGCTGTTCTTTAATGATGAATTCAAGTGTGCATTTCTGGATGTTTTATCTGTCCCCATGAATCAGTGGCTCATTTGCTACCATAAATGAATTTTCTTTTTTCAACCTACATGTCAGTCCTGTCCATGTACTTGAATGTTTTGAATGAAGACTGTAATCTGCTGTGCAACCTGAATGAGAATAAACTTCAAAAATCTCTTTTACTATTATTTATGCAGTGAAATAGGCAGTTTCGTCATCAGTTCCAGTCCTCRCAAATTCATAATTACAAATATCTTAACAGTAGACCCACATTTTCATTCATTCTTCAAAAACTTCAGATGCTACTGAAAGAGGGGAACAGGTTTTGGGAGGAGGGATTGCCATATGGAAAGCAAGTACATGAAAAGAGCAAACATAGAATAAAACATATGGAAAAATGTCTGTATGGAATAAATCAAGTTAGTCTTATGGAAGTTATCTTTGGTCGCTCCTGACTTTTATTTATGTCTCTGACTAGCGATTGCCTACATCCTATCTTTTACCAATACTGAGGAAAGAGAAAAARATATTAAAATGAAATTCAGGAAAATAAACAAAATGTGCCTGTATGGAGAAATTTCAATTTATGATATAACCTTCAGATAGAACTACAGAAGAATTCTGAGTCAGGGTATGAATATGTTGTTCTGTACAATGAATATTGAAAACTCCTTAGAATATATTACATGCTACAGAATTTTTTCCACTGGTAGCAAGTTAATTTGTATTATGTTTTATTGTTTGAAATTTAAAGAATGAAAAGATAAGGACAACATTTCATAAAATGGGTGCTAGATTACATGATCTGGATTTTTTCTGTAAAATAAAATTTTAATGTCAGCTTTCACATCCATGACTTGTTGATAAGATAAAGTGAAAACCAGGTAGTTTATTGAAAATGTTTCTAATGGAATACCTTGCATTTCTATTAGTTTATAAAATTATGTAACTGAACATATAAACCAATCTAGCRTATTTTCTAGTAGGAATTTTGTAGATAAGCAAGCAATGCAGTATATTTTAGATAATGTGGGGCCTGAACAATCTGGAAGATTACATAGCTATTTCTACTTGCTGTTGAGAGTATATTATTTTATACTACTGCACTAAACAAATATAAGACAAATAAGCAGCATTTATTGAACTTTTATGGCAAACAAAATTTTATGTGTCAATATGAACATGAAAAAAAATTTGTTTTCTTCTCGTTTCCTTTTATTTTCAAATAAAGAATAGTAGAAAATTGTAGATAGYTAGGATGGAGTCATTATGATACTGTTAACTAATAAACTTTGTTTCAAAYGTTTTCTCTGTGTGTGGATGAGCACAGGAAGTTTCAAGATGTGCCAGAAAAGACTACATGTCTATCAAGAAAAGTGTGTTAAAAAGATCACATCTAATTGTAGGTGTTTAAATATAATKTCTTTGCACAAATATGTGTTTAAACTTGTATAATTGAGCAAATKCATCTCAGGTTCAGATGAGTTGATGAGCACTGAGCATGGCTGTTGGAAGAGAGAATGATATTCACCTTATTCTAAGGTAAAAAATTATGTGTGATTTTTATCTAACATGGATTTACAGCTTCATTTGAGCTATCCAGARTATCTGCCAAGCTTCTACTTGCATTCCAGAAATGAACAAGACTACCKCTTGGATCGCTGTCATATTTGCCAGTCTTCTGGGGATTTCTTGGATCTCTTAAGACATTTCAGACTGCACTTGATATCTATGTCTAACAAATTCAGTCAAATATCTAGTTGGATGCTGTCATATGCATTTAGAAATTTCCATTTAAATGGCTTGATAGATGAGCTTGTTTGCATCCCAATGGACCTGGGATGACATTATTAACTTGAAAATAGGTTGTAATAGGTTGAAATCKGTTCTTGGAATAGAAATAGAACTGGCTGATTGCAGACCAAAATCTGGCTCTGCCACATTTGAAATAAATTTTCTAATCCTTACATTGTTTCACGTTGGCAAGACATGAGAAATTACCTGCTAGCCAAGGAAGAGGTTTCCCCTGATTATTTTTTGACTGTATAACTACTTCTAGCAGAACCACTGTAACATTGCAGCTACCATTGTTATGGCAATCTGCAGCACCTCTTTGCCYCAGGATGAACAAGCAAGTTGTTGAAACCCTGGCTGACAATCTTCTGCCTTAGTCACATTACATTATAAATAGAACTCAAATACWAAGTGTAAAGAAAACAAGTAGTTGAACCTACAGATATGCATTTTTTCCAGTAGGCATATTTTCTAAGAAATATTTGCAGAAATGTGGGTTGAAAATAGCTTAGCCTGAGATGAACATCAGAAATGCTAATTAATTTGCAGCAAAAAAGGTAGATATTTAAATATCAGTRAATATCAGTATTGATATTTAAATAYCAGTATCTGTACACCAAGATACMTGTGTTGGGTAAAATCACCTTTTATATCTGAAGGTAAATGAGAGCAGGGCACACAAAAAGTATTTATAACTTTTAAGTTTATAGTAAACGTAAGAATTGTTGCTAATCTTTTTAAGGGTGTAAGTCACAAYAATGAATTAGAAAATTCTTCTAAGTGAATAAGGAAAATAAAAAAATAGGAAACATTGAAACTAAATGAGGCACACATCTAAAATTCTTCCTGTCACAAAGGCTCTAGTAATGCAATACAGCCCCAACAAAGCATCTTTGAGAGGTTAGATATCCCCAGGTTTCCTACTTTTATGTGACTAAGTTGTATCTATAGCAACAGAAGACCAGCCTTAGCTGTTATTTCAAGATTTCAAGAAAGGCAGCAGAAAATCTTCCTTCCCTGACAGTTTTCTTAAGGTTGATATGTTGGTGGTAAAATACTCTAATTACCATCCCCCACACACATCCCTTTGGTTTGGAAAGAATCCTGACTTCACATTGTTTCAAAGTTCTTTCAAGTATTTCTAAGTAAATATACCTGTGTGTGTGTTTTCAAAGAAGCCTAACAATGTCAAAGCTAATCTTTGACGTGARCCTCAGTACTGCTTTTGCTTTGCATGTTCTGAAAATACCTACAGATATGGATCACTTGGTGCTTAATTGAGTACAATAACAATTGTCACACATAATTTTAAATTTCACCAACCTGGAAAACTGTATATATAAAAAAATTTTGGGGCAAGCCAGGCTCATATCACTGGAAGAAACTTTATCTAAGGTTTATTCCTTATTGTCCCTCTCTCAGTATCACTTATGCGTTCAAGACCTCTGTCATGTTTCAGTGCAGTCTAACTTTAGATTCACCGTGGCATGAACTCCCTTGATGCTACCATCTAAACTTCTCGGTTTTAAGTGTTTAATGTCATGGTTGACCTCTTGTATTGTTGGTATCAAACTTGATGATATAGGTCACAGATATTCAGTTAATTACGCATTAATAAATTCATAAACTGCTTTCATCCTTATTAAACAGCTTGAGTTGAAGAGTTTTTATTTGCAACTATATCAATATTAATTTACCAAGTATTATGCACATAAAAAACTGTCTGTGTTTCCCAGTCTACAAACTAGCATAGAAACTCAAAAATTTCTAAGGCAAATGAATCTGCCTTAAACTGTTCCTCTGCCTGAGGASACTGGCTTATTTACTGCTCAGTTTTTCTGTTACAGGTATCCAAAGCATTCATTTCATCTGAACACAGTAGTACCTGAATTAGGTCTCTGTCAAATCTTTTTGAATCATATATTTTCAGGCTGTGAGAAAGCAATAACTCATTGCAAAGTAAATTATCTCAAGGAATCTTTTTCTACAATGCATGTAACACAATGAGAGTTAATTTTCCTGTCTCTTCCTTGAACTAAGATATCAAAGGCTTCTCTTGAGTAATGGTGGAGTTCTTCTGAGGTGCTTCCACACCTGATAGCATTTACTGTATTAAACTATTAACCACTGACATGGTTATGTCAATACTGTCAATGTGTAATCTGAAATACCCATTTCAGAATTTCCAAGTAGCTTACTTTGTGATATCTTGTGCAAGTGACTAGAATTTCTGRTAGTGTGATTATATCTAGAATACTCACTGAAAAATTTCCCAAACTGATTTTTCTTTTTCTTTTTCTTTGTTTTTTTTTTAAATCAGATACCATTGAAATGTTATTAATTTGTCAATGATCCTCTAAAAAGTAACAAAGGCTATTCATGAAACTGAGAAATAAATCCTACAAAATATCATAATAACAATGGCTCCACAGTTTTATTTTTAACTTGATTTCTTAATATTCAGCCTATTTTCTGACTGTAAATCTTGCTTARGGTTATTTTAGCACTGTTATGGTTCTAATATAAAGATATAATTCTAGGGATGAGTGAAGTCACTGTGACCAGAACTCAAGGTCTTCCATGGCTCTAGACATTAACACTTTGGATTCATACTCCTAAGAGAATTGGACTGGTTTTAAAAGACCTTGAACATACACTCTTCTCATAACCTAAAACAGGATTTGTAAATCCTAAACCWTGCTTTTTAGAAGAAAACTTCTCTATACAATGCTACATCAATTTTTAGTTCCTACTGTTCAGCTCTGTCCTAATTCATTGTTAGTATTGTTTCTTTCAGTTTCCTTTGTAGCAAACAAAATTAGAAACTGCTAATGTTAATATTAAGTGATATCTTGATGTGCTTCACTTTGTTTTTTGTTAAGGTACATCAGAAAACGGTTGGGTTTGAGACAGCTAGATGTATAGAATTCAAATTCTGGTAAGAGACCAGAAAGATAGCACTACAGAGTTTTTTTGTTCCAAATTCTGACATTAAGCTATTCTGTATATTTTGAATATATCAGAGTATAGATAAAATGGTCCTTGKGGAATCTGAAGAATGGTTTCCTAGCCAGCCTTGAAGACACTCCATTTGATATACAGAAAGAACTTCAATCACAGTGCGAGAAAAGTCAGGTTTATTTCACCAATTGAAATCTGCTGTAAAACCAGAAAGGAATACTTTGTTAAAACATCAAAAAGACAAATAAAATAGGATGTGTCTTTTGCCAATACTTTCTGCAGTAGCAGCAGAAAAATGGACAGAAAATAGTTGAAATCTAAAATCAAGAAATCAAAAATAACAACAATTCAAGGTTTTTAATTGACTTTGATAGTCATCTTCTTCATTACTTAAGCCACTTAATTATTTAATCAAACTTGTACTTCAAAGGAGGTGAGGTTGCAGAATGCAACCTCAAATATCATCTCATAATTGTGAATGCTTTGCTGCACCTTTCTTCAGCTCTATATTGATTTATACATGAGGGCAAGCAGCTCCTTGAGGCTGATCCATCAAACATGACAATATTTTAAAATAAAATTACAGACACATCTCAACTGCCCTCACTCCCCCCTAAAGCAAATAACTGTCAAGAAAGCAAGCCCCCCAAAACAGATTGAAAGCTGTGACTCGGGTTAGGTATAGGAATTTCTTTCATTCTTTGATACTCTGTTACTTGTTATCTCTACAGGTTGTTTAGCTTCCACAGCAAACACA
Source organism: Alauda arvensis (assembly GCA_902810485.1). Classification (NCBI taxonomy): domain Eukaryota; kingdom Metazoa; phylum Chordata; class Aves; order Passeriformes; family Alaudidae; genus Alauda; species Alauda arvensis. The sequence goes on along the minus strand of CADDXX010000079.1, from coordinate 247,046 downwards.
AATTTAATTTGTGTAACAAGACCATCTGTTGAGGTTACTGTGTTTACTAGCTCCTAGTCATCAATTTTTGATGATGGCAGCAGAAAAATATTCAGTCTTTTTGGACAGATGTTTCCATCATCTAGATACTAACTTTCAAGTCATAATGGGTTTGGTCTCCTTTTTCTTTTTCTAAATGTTTTGATGGGAAGATTTTGTCTATTCTGCTGATGCTAACCTGCATCACCCAGATGCTATATTCTAATCTGATGTGGCCATTATCTCACAGATGTAGTGAAGTAGTGTAAATGCTTTCAGCAGCTCCTGTGGCACACATAAGCCCAAACCTTGAGACAAGGGCAATCTTGACCTTCATTCTATGACCAAAATGTCAGTGAATAACATAATCTGTGGCTACATCTTGACATACGCCAGCTGCCACTCTGAATTTATACCCAAGTTCACATTCTACTTAAAAAACAGAAAAATTCACATCAACTGCTATTTTTTTTCCTGCTTTTGTTTCTTTATGGACTGATTCTGATTCCACTCCAGCAACTGCTGCTTCCAAGTATGCTTATAACACTATTATTTTATTTATTTAATCGGTATTTATTGTTTTCAAAAAYAACAAAGAGAAAACTATAGGCTTGTTGATCAGCAAACTAATTGTCAGCCCACTCTGTTTTTAAATTGTTAATACAGAACAGAAGCCGGTCTATATATAATTGTCAGTTTTAGAAGTGGATATTTCTCTAGTGACTTTACTTCCAGTTGGGTGGAGAAAACATACCAMACTAAGAGTAAACCCTCTGAACACTATGTAGGATATGAACTTGACTTTTKCTCCATTATGTTCTAGCAGTGAGTTTTCTATATTATAGATTTAGAATACCTGTATTATAGAAATCCAGGGATTTTGTCACTTAGTGCCAAATTATTCTAATTTTATTCATTCTGATTAATGACTTTCTTGAGAAAACTTTGCAAATAATTTATATCATACTTAATATTCAGTATCACACTTACATATTAATAGTAAAGCATCTCTTACTAGCAACACTTTTAAACATTTCCTGAATATATCTTCTTCTTTGGACTAAAACTTGTAGAAAACCTTAGCAGAGTAATCAAACWTAGTTGTAAGAACCTTTCCAAAAACCTTTCTCACCACTGGTTTCCTGTGTATTGAAAAAAGGTGTTAGTTAGGTTTCAGAGTAATTAATTTTATCCTAAGTGTATTTTTTATTTATTTTTTCTATAGATGATAATGATGTTTCTCATGATCAACCTATGGTACCACACAGCTTTCAAAAAAGTCACATAAATAATAATAAATGCATAGTAACTGTCTGCAGGATTATAGAAAAAAAGACCACATCACACTGAAATATTAAATATTAAGAGAAGAAAAATATTACTATTMYRTCATTAATCTGCTGTAACAGTTGATAGTTTGTGTTCACAAAAWTTAGCATAGAAGGCATCAGCAGCAACATACTTATAACTAGTTTGGTTTCGCCTCAAACAATAGCTCGATATTTTTTGTGGAATGAAGAGAGACACGTTTTGTGATGGAGTGAGTTYAACAGTGTRAATAACATGAAGAATCACAAAAATGTGTGTGGAAAGATGGCTGGGGTCTAAAATTAGAGAATACTGAAAAGTTATATTCACATCCTAACAGAGATTTTACCAATACAGAAATTWTAAGGTAAAATAGGTTTGCTACTCTCTGGATGGAATGTGCTTGGTATGCTGGACRCTTATTTCGTGATGATTGTCCACACCCAAAATCTGCTGTGGGAGATGGAACAGAAGGAAGAGCAAAGTGGAGACACCTCAGCCAGGCTCTGCTGAAATCCTTGCARGGAGGAGAACTCGATRGTGCYTTGCTGTGAGAAACYGCATAGTGCCTGTCAGCCAAAGGAGACAGGAGATGTCCTCCTGCAGAGCCAGAAACCGTGGTGAACTTGGTTCACTCTAGCCTAATTGTAATATTAATGCACATCTGCATCCCAAAGGTTTCTGTCTCCAAGGCATGCTCACCCCTCATTGGACATGTACTCTATTTTTTTTAACTGTATCTTCAAAAACGAAGTGAGAGGRTTTTACATCAATCACTTACAAAGGTCTGTATGACTTGAGTCACTCCAGCTCCACCTAAATATAAATAATATAAAAGTGAGGAATGGAGGAAGTTAGGGGAGACTCAATCATAACTGTTGAGATCAGTTGAAGGGCTGAACCTGTCYTCTCCCCACAGTGACACCTACTGGGTAAGAACCACACTCAARACAYGCTGARTACTTATATTKGGAATTMRAGCTTGTCTGTGTATTGCTTTGAATATGTTTTTGCAGTCAGATACTATAATCAACAATCCTTGAAACTTAACCTGTTATAATTTTATATTAAGAGTGTTATTCTGTAAACTTTTAGTGTGAGTCCTTCATGGATGCTGGCAGTCACCAGCAGTGAGTAATWTAATCACAGTGGAAGACCCACTGACAGGTCTCCCTCATACTTTTGGTGTATTTCACTGACTAAGTCAGTCAAACCATCCTCTGATCCAGCAGGACTGTTCAGTGACGCCTTAATTGGTTGTCAGGCATAATGGTCTTGACTTTCCTGGSGTGCTGACAGAAAAATTAAATAATAAGGGTTGAGCAAATGTCCCCACACTAAAGGTCAAGTAAATATCCCTTTTTCACATTTTCATGACAAATGTGACTGCAACCCATTATAAATTTGGTTTTTTTTTTTATTTTAGTCATCTCAAAATATGAAAACAATTTTAAAGCCCACATAAGGACAATTGGATTTCACTGTTACGAGAGAATGAGGTGAATGAGTTTTTCTATTCTAATTTTTCTAACTAATCACTTTTTCTCCCTTCACTGTAAACACTATGAGTCTCATGCCACATATCATGAATTTATTAGAACTGCAAAAAAAAAGTCATGATATGGGAATTTCATGGACATGACAAATGAGAGCATAAGGAGCTGTGACATTGCACAGGTGGCTAAGAGAGAAGAAATAAGAAACATTCAAAAAACACAGGCAGCAGAAGGAAAACGCTGGGACCATTTGGATAGCAGAGTCCTGCAAGGCCAGCATTGCCTTGGTAATTCCATTGCCTCAGGGAGAGTGGAAACTTCAGACAAAGTTTATTAAAGAAGTCCTGCTGCTATGTTTGAAGTTCAGAAAAGACTCCTCTGCATATTTAAATTATTTCACTGAAAGTGTTCTAAACATGGATAAATCCTGCCTAAGCCTCAGGTTTTGACAACGGTTTAAATTTAAGGAATTACTTAGGCCTACAAGGTTTAATAATGGCAAATCAGATATATTTAAAAAATAAATTATATATTAAAGAGACAAAAGATCTTAATCAAAATTGTTCACTATACAGTATAAAACTTAAAGAACTACTAGTAGATTGCAGCATAACTTAAAACAGTGTATGATATAAAGATACCTTTATTAAGGCTAGCAAAGAAATAGTCTCAATTAGGAATTGAATGTAACTTACCACCCAATGGTGATAATGTACACATATTCCTTCATATAACCTCTGGGAAATAGGTCTCCCTATTAACAGGAGAAACTCCACACAATTCCAGGAAAACATATAAAAGACTTTTACTTTTTGAAAGTTCACTGTGGCTTTTATATTTGTAAAGTGAATGAGCGTTAGTCAGAAATCCACCTTATCTTTCCAGATCTCACTTCAATAGTAAGATGTTTATTGGAAATTGAGAGATGCCTGACTAATGTTAACCCCATGCTGCCAAAATAACTCATTTTAAGACAGTTTGTCCTGTTTGAGTTATCTGACTAGTTAACAAGTAACAGATAAGCTCTTGTAAGGGGAGTAAGATGCCCTCCTACATCCAGCTGTAGCATCATAAGATTCACAGCTGATCCAGGTTGTGGTATCAGAACTAGCAAGGCTGGCTGCAAATGCAGTAAAATTGAGATCAGTGGGGAAAACATAATTAAGGACAGGTTGTGTTTTTGGAAGAGACTTGAAAGGAGAAAGGGACATACAATGCAGATAAATAGAATGGCTAAGAGAAAGGACTAGAGGATGAGATTTGCAAGTTACGTGACTGGGTTATGTGTTATGTGCAAGTTATCTACTGGGTTTAGTCATTGCAAACTGCAGTCTAAGCAAATTATAAAGTAAATCTCTTATTCTTAGCATACTCCAGATGTCAAACTTATTTCCAGGAGAAAAAGAGGGATTAATGGGGTGATTTTTGTGGCTACAGGTGGATACTTACATGAYTGTATGTAATGATGGAATCAGTTAGAAGAAAGCATCAGCAGGTACTTGCCACTTTCTCATGGAATTTATTTATTGAAGTTTTAGGGGTAAAAATAAATAACTTTGCCTGTTATTTAGCATACTTTCAAATTTGGAGGTACCTGAATTATTTAGAACTATTTAGCATAYTTCCAAGATAAATTTTACCCTTTCAAAAATTACAAAAGTGAACAAAAAGCTACATCAAATGTTCCTGGTGGGGTCTGGTGCTTTTGAAACGGGTGAATGCTGTTATTTTTTTGTTCAGTTTTAAGCTGTACAATACAAAATCAACAGTGTAAAATAGTTTTGTGTCATAGGACTAATCATCATTATTTCAGTAAAGAAAAAATATATGTTGCTTATTTGTAGAGTAGTTGGGAATTAAAGAAAACTGGAAACATTTTGTTCATTTTTCCTATGCTACCAATGAACAGCTATGTCTGAGATACTGACAAAGGGAGGTTTTTTTTTCTTGGCTTTTTTTCAGAGGAAGTTAATGAAGGTACTATTTACATCCTCAGCATAATTCCACAGCTAATATTAAATAATTATCCAGTATTCATTGATCATCATTATTCACTGGCCCTTATATGTCATGGTGATTTCAAGTGGGCAGTAAATGATATTTGGCATTTTAAAAGACTAAAATTTCTACCCCACTGCCTTTCAAAAGCCACCAATTCATTCTGACAAATCAGCTTTAATCTGTTATGTATCAAACCAGTAGCAAGGGCAAGCATCTAACCCAAGATCTCAAGCCAATAAGATAATTTTCTAGCAATGTTTTCTAACAACATGCTGATGACTGACACATGAAATCTTTATTCACATTTCTACACATCAAATATTAGAATTAATTTATAGCAATTAAGAAAAAAAAACCACAAGCTAGAGTATCATGAAGCACTCAGGTGTGTGTTTGTATAAATCTCAAAACACACTCTGTGTGTGTTTGYTTTGATATTCCATCTTTTGGAGAGATGGTGCTACAAAAGCAGTGCCATTATTTTCCTAAACGTTCATGATTTTCTCTTTCTGTTCAGCTTGTTTCCACTAGAAAGTCAAACTATTTCTTACATAGTAGATAATCTTTTTTTTAGGAATGTCGTCATTTGCTCATTAGGCACAAATAACCATAGACTATAGAAAGCTTAAATTTGCAGGAGCAATGATATGACAGTTTTAATATTGCTTCTCATATTTTTCAGGTTAACCATGACRTGTATTTCTAACTTTCTTGCTAAGTCCTATACTTGCAGTGGCAAAAAACTTAAAACACATCAGAAGAAGCTCACTTAAGATTTATGTGTCAGCAACTTCCAGTAATGGCATCATTCTGATTTTTTCCTGCTATATTTAACCATATATGAAAGTMTATTTTAGCATATGTKACCAGGARTGAATGTATGAAATTTYACCAAAAAAACCYAAAAAAACCACAACAACAAAAACCCCAACAAAATTAGTTCCTAAATATATTTAAAACTTTGGATGAAGTGTGTGAAACTATAAAAAGAGTGGGTACAGAGATAAAAGCTCTACAATACTTGTGTGTACATTGGCATAGAAAGACAACCACCAACATAGCCATCACAAAAATAAAACAGCCTGAAGAACTGACAAGGGCATTTGATATCTTGCTGGTGTTGGAAAAATMTACTTGTGAGACTCCATTAAGTCTCAAAAGCAGAAAAAACCAAACAAACAAAACCACAAACACACAAAAACAGCCAACCAAACAYGTTCACTTGCCTGTTTTGAAAATGAGGSTATCTATMAACTTTTTAAAKTATGATACTATAGCAACTTCTGAAKTATTTTATACTTGATGTGATGGAAGAGGAGKGACTGGCAAAATGACAGAGATTCAGCATAGTGATATATGTTTTGAGATTTATGCAACCTAAGCTAGGTTTTCAAGGACTTTAAATGCTAGTCTGAAGTCTGKATTCCACTCAAGGTTTATTCTATGTTCAGACTGTATTAAAATTCAGCCACAGGTTAGTGTACTCATTTAAACCATATCCYGAAATCCAAGAAGTAGACACAAGAAAAACAGCTTCCTGAAATAATCTGGCTGACCTGCATGACCCAGGATCCCTTAGGAAATCTTATCCTTCTCCTAGAATGATTTGTGAGTCAGTCTCAGAAAGACTTCTCTCCCACCCTTTTCCATTGCCTACTCCTTCAACTCACGCACAACAGAAGCAGAAAAAAATCCACAGATTCCACACCTACAAAGCCTTATTTCTCACTTAATTCMATATGCCACATGCCTTCATGGAATCTCTGATGCTGAAGTTGAGAAAATCAAACAGTAAAGAGGAATTTCAAAAATTTCATCTAGGAAGCCTCACCCTCTGCCCATCAAATCCTCATTCAAATGTGATGTATGCAGTAATCTCAAAAGACATTCCYGTGAACTGAATTATAGATGTACTTGTTACTAAAAATTGCAGACTCAGTAGAGATCCCAYTTTGACAGCACACTCATTTTGCCTAGCCTTCATCCTACTCTTCACTAAAACAAAAGTAATTTCTGTTAGGAGCTGGGATCTCACCCACATCTCCCTCAGCCCCACCAGTGCTAGATGCCTTTTCTTCAATTTGTCCGAATKATTAACAGAATGAAGTTAAACCCAGAGCAACTTCGCTTACCCCGTATTTAGCTTGAAGGCTGCTGTTTCTATTTTAAACCTGATGATGGACAAGCATGCCCAAAAGCTTGTCATCATTTTACTCAACTACACTTAGCCTAAAAAAAAAATCCCAAAGCCCCTAACCATTACTTGTCTCTAAAAATCTCTCCACATAAGCTAATAAGARCTATTCATTCTATTTTAGAATTAATCACAAGTTAAAAAACAATGCAAATCCTGAAAATGAATAGCTAAGTCTGTCTGTTGGCTAGTGCTTAAATATACACAAGTAACTATCAAATGCATAAAAAAACCATACATAAAAAACCCCAAACCAAACAAACCAAAAACTGGATGCCCTGTTTCTCTAGAATAAGTTTAGGGACACTGGTGACATTTCAGTCCATTGTCACAGCTGAGACTTAGTTCTGGTTTTGATTTCACAARTTCAGAATTCATCCCATGTTCTTAATAGAGAAGTGCCTCTAGAGGGTATGAGTTCAAGGTTAAATCCACAAATTAGTGTTGTAAAATATACTTAACCTACAGGAAACAAAAATGTAATTTATTACTTYATTGCCTGACACAGTAATAAGTATTTCATGGTAAGTATGATGAATACAGAATAAGACCAAACAAGTGTGGTATTCTATGTGTGTTTGTTTCTGCTTAATAGTTTTGTGAATTAAAGATTGCTTTCCACATATTACTTTTAAAACTAAACATGCAGAATAATTTTCTGCAATTTACAAAGTAACAACAAACATCAGAGAACATTTGGAAAGAAATACCAAAAATGTGGGATTCTGAAAATAAACTAAATAAGCAAATAAATTAAAACTTGCAGAGGATGAATATAATTATTAGAAGTCAGAATTAGTTTAAAATGCAACCCATAGCAGAAGCTTAAAATTTGTCTGCCAGCAAGTTGGTGTTAACTCAGTTACTTAAATGGTGAACCTATTGCCATTTGCAATTCCCCAGGGATTTGATCTTCACCTGCCACCCCCAAAAAACAGAGGTTTTTGACCAGCTAATTGGCMTAAAATCTAAACCACCCCTGTTGAAAGAAGCTATTTTATCTTGTCCTACAGCTTGTTACTTGGGGGAAGGGACTGCCCCATRTCTGRCTACAAYCTTCTTTCAGGTAGTTGTATAGAGTAATAATGTCTCTCCTGAGTGTCCTTTTCTCCAGACCAAACAACCCCAGCTCTTTCATCTGCTCCTTACAAGACTTATGTTCCAGAGCCTTCATCTTCAGCTCCTTTGCCTTTCTCTGGACTCACTCCAGCGCCTCAATGACTTTCTTTGAGTGAGSGGCCCAGAACTGGACACAGGATTTGAGGTGCACCCTCACCAGTGCCAAGTAAGGGGTGTGATCACTGTCCTGGTCCTGCTGGCCACACTATTTCTGATACAGGTGAGGATGCCATTGGTCTTCTTGGCCACCTGGACACAATGCCAGCTCATGTTCAGCTGAGTGTTGATCAGTATTCTCATGTTCTTTTCTGCTGGGCACCACTCCCAAGCCTGTATCACTCCATGGGATTGYTGAGACACAAGGGCAGGATATGTCATTTGGCCTTGAACCTCATACAGTCGGCTTTGGTCCATCAATCCAGCCTTTCCAGATCCCTTTGTAGAGCTTTCCTACCCTTGAGCAGATCAAGCACACCACTTGGTGTCATTTGCAAACTGACTGAGGGTGCACTTTATCTCTTCACCCAGACCACTGATAAAATTATTGGACAAGACTGGCTAAAATATTGAGGTCTGGGTAACTCATGGTCATTTGCCAACTCCATTCACCACCATTCTCTGGGCCCAACCATCCAGCCAGTTCTTAACCYAGTGAATAGTGCACTCATCCAAGACTTGAACACAAGGAGCTGGGAGGGAGCACAGCCAGCCAGAACTGGACAAAGGAATATTCCATATYATGCAATGTCATGCTTGGTCAGTGTGAAAACTAGAAGGAGATGGCTGAGTGAGTTTGCTGCTTGGGAACCAGCTAGGCATCATCAGGAGGTGAGCAATTTTATTGTACATCACTTGTGTTTTCCATTGTTTTATTTCTCTCTCACTTTCTCCTTATTTTATTACTAAACTGTTTTTATCTAAATCCATGACTTTCACTTTTTTCTACTTCTCCTCTCCATCCTGCTGGGGCAGGGACTCTCTCTTGCAATGTCCCCTTCAGCTGCTTCAGGACCTGGGGTAACTGCTGCTGGTAACACTGGTCTCTGCTTACTTGATGCTCATGAAGGTGCCTGGGTCACCTTGCTCCCCCCCAAACATCATAAGGAGGGCTCTATGAGAACTGCTTTTCAGCTGGAACTTCCAGGAGAAACCTGGAGAGGAGCACTGCCAAATAATTATGCATTGACTGTGGTAAAACACTCCAAGTTGTGCTTTCCCCATGCCCAGTAGGGACTGGTTCAGAGTGCCTATGAGTTGGTACTCTGATTTTTCCTTACCAAAACTCTYTGGGCCCAGTCATCCAGCCCAGTGTACCCATCCAAACCATGASCAACCAGTTCCTGCAGGAGAACTCTGTGGGAAACAAGTGTCCAAGGTTTTATTAAAGTCCAGACAGATAACATATACAGCCTCTCACTCATTCATTAAACAGGTGAATCTTGTTTAGGTCTTGTCATACCATCTTGTCATAGAAGAGGATCAATCTGGTCAATCAGGACCTGCCATTCATAAACACATGCTAGCTGGGCCTGATCCCCTGTTGGTCCTGTATGTGCCACATGATGACACTCATGACATGGCACCAAGGTCAGGATGAAAGATCTTTAGTTCCCCAGATCCTCCTTTTGGCCCTTCTCAGCAATGGACATCATATTAGCTAAATTCCAGTCAGCTGGGCCTTACCTGGTTAGCCAGAACAGCTGGTAAATGATGGAGAGTTGCTTGGCGAGCACTTCTGCCAGCTCCATGAGTATCCTTGAGTGGATCCCATTCAACTCCATAGACTTGTGTATTTCCAAGTGGTATAGCAGGTTGCTGAGTATTTTCCCTTGTGTTATGGAGACTGTTCTGGTCCCTGTCCCTGTCTTTCAGSTCAGATRACTGGGCATCTGGWAACAATTGATCTTACTATTAAAGGCTGAGGAAAAAAAGACATTAGGTACCTCAGCCTTTTCCTCATCTTTTGTCACTATGTTTTGACTGTACCCAATAAGAGATTAAGATTTTCCTTAGTCCTCCTTTGTATTGTTTGTGTATTTATAGAAACTTTTTTCAATCTCTTCTTACATTGATTTGTGCACTCTTTAACAGCATCTATAGAACAGGTAGGATATGCCAGGACACCTTCAACTATTCTGGTGACCTAYGTGTTGCTTACAAAACTGAGCCTCCTGTGCCTAGGAGTGAGTTTAATGTCTAGCATCCAGTTTAGCACCATTGTGATTGTTTTTTGGTCAGCTCAGATTGTGGAGCCCATCTCATCTCTATGGCCAAGAGCTGGATCTCACACCAGACTTTTCCAGCYGAGCAGAGAGGATCTTCAGGAACTAAACTTCAAAAATGAAAACTGGGCCACTTGTGAACACTTAGGCTTAGTCATATGAATGACGACATCACAGCTTGCAATGGCAGCTTTCCCTGCCAGACTCACCTGGTAAAACTGAAGAAGACTGCTGATGTGACCTTTATTCAGCGAATGACTCAACATATTTCCACAAGGACTGCTCTGATTACAAAGCCCTTTCTTCCTCTGTTACTGTTWCCAAGTTAAGTCTTTAAAGTATTTGAATTTTCATGAAAAAGAGTTTCTTTTCTTGAGGTGATATCAAATTCAAGAGTATACCTTGATCCAATGAGTGACATTGTGAGCATGTATTACTTTTACTGAGCTAACAACAAGAAAACAGCATGCTCTGTGGTTTGTAGGGTTTTAWTTCTTATTTATATCAGATCAAAACTGCAGCAGTCCTTCTATCTCCAAACCTGGACTTTGTTRGAACAGAAACATGCCAAATGACAGTATGCAAAATAACACCAGATGAAACACCTATGAGTCTAAAATTCTCTAAATTGCTAAAATGACTAAAGAGAGTCGAGAACAGGTTTCATGAAAATATCTCTTTTTAGRAAACAATTTGCAGTCATTACAAACACAAGGACTTTTCCAAGATAAAGGACCATCATGAGGGTGAAGTTCACTTTATATTTATGCACTAGTACTATCCTGGGGCATATTTATTTAACAGAAAGCAGGTTAGGATCTGTAYTGTATGATCTCTGGTTGATACTAAAATGGCATAGAGATATATTATTCTATAAATAACACTTAGATCAATTTTATCTTTAGGAAATTTTTTACATAATAGCTTCCTATGTTATTTTTTGAGAAATTTTATATCAAAGAAGCTATTTTATATMTTTATTGGTCTGCAAGTTACCAATGGGTGTTATGTTAAAAAAAACCAAAAAAAATACACTTGGAAAAAAGCTTCTGTAGTATGTGTTGTAYAGTTATGCATATACTTTTATAGATAATATTGTCTATAATATAATAAGGTTAACATCTAAAAACAGAGAAATGAAAAAAAAAATACATTTCTATTTAATACGTGGCTAGAAGAGGGTAGCACAGTTTAGTTCCTGGTTAATAGAATTTAGCCAGGCATGTAAAGGAGAAAATTCTAATTAAATATTCATTTATGTACATTCATCTTAGGTTTTTTTGCTGACTTGAGTAGCCCTGTGAGCAACATCTGCTTTTTTATAAGATTACTAATTTGAGTTCTTTCTTACTAGCAAACACAAAATTCACAATATTAGTGGGCATTCCTCCAAATAAGCTTAGAAAGAAGCAATTTCATTCATGCTTTAAGTATCTAGCCCATGTAAGTGAATTAGAGGCAGTCACTATTRCCTTTAACTAGGATTAGCAAAATCTGCAGACAAAAATAATTGTTAAATAATCAGATTAAGCTGTTTAAATTTAAACACAGAGTTTGTTACGTCCAGTCATCCATTCTTACCTATAACACATCAAAATAATACATTTTCACTTCYGTGTTGAAGCCACACAATACCTCCTACACGATGTGGAAAATTTTGGGGGGAGGAACTAAGGACCAAAAAATTTAATTGTAATTCAACACTATTATACACGGTTAATGTACCTGCTACCCAGACTCTCACAGAAACATACACCARTGTAAGTTACATTTAGGGGCTGAATAGCCCTAAGTGTTATATACATTAGGAAGCAGAATGTGGAATATAAGTTAGAAATATAGTAATATGTTAGAAAGCAGAATGTGGAATCACAGAATCACAAATAATTTGGATTGGAAGGAGCATCTTGCTGTCGTAGATTCTAATGCCCACTTCAAATGTGATCCAGTAAGGCAAAGGTCTTCAGGGTCTCCTCCACCTTGGAGCTTTGAATAYCTCCAAACATGTAATTTCCACAGCTTCTCTGAGCAGATTGTAGATTTGATCACCCACATGACAAAAAAAAAAATAATTTTTCTTATATGTAGTAAGATTTTAAAGTGTTTTGGCTTCAACAAGGGTCTAGGAAGGTAATGGGAAAGGCAAAGCAGGAAAAACATATGGGTTGAGACAAAGACAAATCAAAAGGTAAAGCAAAAGCTGTGTGTTCAAGAAAAGCAGAATAAGTGGTTTCATTCACTGCTTCTGATGGGCAGGCAGGTGYTCAGCCATTTCCAGGAGAGGAGGGCTCCATCACTTGTGGTGGCTATTTGGGAAGACAAATGGTGTAACTTGGAGTGTCCTGTCCTTCCCCCAGCTTTACATGCTGAGCAAAACCCCATATGGTATGGAATACCCTCTTGTTCAGTTTGGGTCATCTCTCCAGCTATATCCCCTCCCAGCTTCTTGTGCACCCCCASCCTCCTCACTGGTGGGGTGGTCTTGGAAGCTGAAARGGCTGTGACTGTTTAGCAATGGCTAAAACACTGCTGCATTATCAAYTCTGCTATTGTGTTACAAATCCAAAACATAGCTCTATATTAGCTACTATGAAGAAAATTAACTGTATCCCAAACAAACAAGCAGTACAACTCACAAGTCTGTGAGTCTGACATCACCTGTTCCCCCTTTACTGGTGCTGAAAGGAAGAAGAGCTAATTGAAAGAGTTATCTATTTGATATGCAACTGCTGATGTTCTTATCCCTGCAGTAAAAGGGGAGGATAAAGAAGGCAGTGCATATTTTAGAAATTTAAACACTCATGTCCCCTTAGCAAATGGAGGTTAACTCTTAGAAAAAATTAATGGGAGATCATTTAAGTCATTACAAAGGCAGTAGAAATGGCAGACAGTCAAGAATGGTCCAGCTGGCCATAAATTGGAAGAGTACCAGTCCCAGGGGGAACAAAAACAGGAGACACAAAAATCTTAAGTGTGAAGAGATCTCTTTATTTCAATAAGCTAATGAATACAATTGGCAAGGGAAGTATTTAGAAATGTATAGTACCACTTAAGACATATTAAGCACTTGCATTTCCTWATGACTATTCCTTTGAGATAATTTGAAGGACAAATGGTCTCTTGTGGTAGGGTAGGAAGAATGTCATCACATTGTTTTTTCTTTCTGAATGTGGCAGAAATAGAGAAACTTTCCTGTACAGATGATTTATCAATTTTGGGAGAAAAAGGTTTACAAGTTGCAAAAGCCATCTGTCTTTGGAAGACAGATTAATACAGAAGAAGGACATTTAAATGTGCAGCAGGGCTGAATTTCCCATTAGTGCAGGAACACAAACAAAATCTGCTGGGTCCATTATGTATATCCAGTCATATAATGCATTTTAGTCCTGAATCTCTCTGCAGTTCTTTAAGTTCCACAACAGTTAATTCAATTTTAACAATATCATTACAGAAATTGGAAATTAAGGGGTTTTTAAACACCTTCTAACTTGAAAGCAAGCAATTAACATATTGTATGGCCCTCTTTCACCGAAGTACTTAAAAAGACATCCTTTCTCTGTGTGGTGCGTAAGTACAGGTAAGACTCCTATAGTGTAAGTTCTGATGAGGCAGGAAGACTTTCTGTCACCATAGTTTGCACAGATTTTCTGGATTTTAGGTCAGGATCACCACTTCTATTTCATTGTCAGCACACTGTCTCAACCAACCCCCAATGAAGTGCGATGAGCAGCTTGCAGCCCATGGAGCCTCAAGAAAAGTGAATCTGCTTTGTATTGGAATAGGCAGTTTTGTTATCACTGCATTCACATGGGTGTGTACCAATGCAAATTAATTTTAAAAATACCTCTGTTCCTTGCCTCCTCTCTGCAACCTAGCACAGAAAATGTCATCAACTGTCAAGAAAGCTATAGTGGCCTTACTTTAGAAAGCATCCAGTCCTATTGAATAGAGAGAGAGTCTATCAAAATTCTAGGCCCTGGGTAATTMATCTGATAGTCATTGTGTATTATTAGGTCGTGTATATAGACATTGGTTATAAAAACTTACCTAGATGACATAAAGGAATGGCCACAGGACCACCTGAAGAAGGAGTTAGAATGTAAGTAGGAAGACTTTCAAAGGAATCTGAAAGAAATACCGGGAAGTTTTCAAATCAATTTTACAGACAAGAATGCGGTTTTTTGAAGCATGTTACTCTCTATTCAGTAAATCTAGGCAATTTTTTCCAATAAATGTACTCTCAACAGTTTTTTAAGAGACAAGATTCATCCTGGAATGCMCAAGCATAGATGTACACAAATACAGGTTTCCAAAGTTAGGACATGGGAAAGACACTGGAATAACTGTAGACAACAACTGAAAACAGATAACATGTATTCATGTAAATACARTTRTSAAATGAAATWGCAATTTTRTTTTCTTTTGCTTTGTTTTGATTTAGTGGGGATTTTATTTTGTTTMTTTATTTATCATATTGTTTATTGATGTGGTCAGTTTTAATGGCCATCAAGAACACCGTCAAAGGACTTGTACAACAAGATCTTTTGGAGACACTGAATATATAGTCCTGAGAAAATTTCAGTGGAATATTGTAGCTCCCTCTCTATGTTAGCATGATAAACTACTGAACAGCCATAATTTTGCATTTCATCATTTCATTAGTTCTGATATTTTTTTATTTTCCTTTATAATATGAATTAAAAATAAAATAATTATTTTTCATTGCTCTATCTTAATATTTTTCCAGGMATAAYTTTTGTGATCATAGTCTGGAAAGAYCCCRTGTTATTGTTGAACYTGATAGTGTGAGCCTTTCTYAAAGGTGAAAGTTTCTGCTTTTTTCATCCAAAGTGGTCTTGGACCTCCTGCCATGTTTATCGTATGTGTCAGTCAGGTTCACTAGACACCCACACAAAATACTTTTTATTCTTGTTTGAAGAGAGTCCCAACAATACTGAGAAGGTAATCTAACCACAGAATGCTGCCAAAATGAAATTTGTCYGCCAGTCAAGTGGGCATTTAAAAAGAAAGAAGAGCAACCCGAAGTTTTTTTTTTTTTAAGTTTTCCAGCAGATGGGGATCACCTGGCAATAGGCCAGAAAGCATTTTTGTTTTGCATTTAAGCTTTTTTGGATGTGYGCCAGCGAACCAAATCCAGCATCTGTTTCTGCAGCTGCTACACAGGGAAACAGTAATTCCTCAGGCTAAAAGTTGCACAACAACAAATATCAAAGTAACTCAATTGAKGAGTGATCAGTAAGGGAAAGGAGAATTCTTAATTGTCACCCTTACCTTATGATCTGTGAATTGAAAAAAAGGTAGTGAATTTAAAGAGACCTACTTTAAAGCAAATCTCAATGTCGACGGAATATAATTTTGCCTTCTCAAAGAATATTTTCCTACTTTAATTCAAAAAGACAGAGCTGCACATGTGAAAAGTATTTAGCACGAATGGAAAAGTTATGTTTCATAAATCACTCCATCTTCCTTGCGAATCATTCCATCTCCCATAGAATGCCTTTTAATATTGGTCTTAACACAGAGCTCAGTACCCTAGAAAGCAAAGCTCTGCCTACAAGATGTTTYGATCTTCTCCATTGGTTTGATAAGGACATTAAGCTTTTGCTTTCTGTAAACTGATTTAAAAAAACCTTTAACTATATTCTACAGAGGATCAGTGTGAAGGTTGGAGTGAGACAAGATCCTTACTGTATAGACAGGAAAAGTTAGTGATAAATGTGATAATAAGGAACAAGTAGCTTCTGCATCTCTATTAGGAAATTTTCCCTTCCTTCCTTGTCACATGCAAAATCTTGCTAAGACTAAAAAGGAAGAACACTTTTGCTAAGAGTAAAAGCCTTCTATGTAGAACCCATAATTTTTTTTTTTTAGTCTAATTAAGGCCTTAGAGTCTAATCAAAAAGAGTTATTATTACTACAGTTACACTGAAGCTAACACATTCATCAATATAATGCAAATATATACATATTATATCCACTTTTCCTCTAGTGTTATATTTATCCTTTCTTTGACTGCTAAGGTGTGCAGCTTTGGTCTTCAAGAAAACTTAGTTCACAGAGTAATGAAAAATTGCTGTATCTTGAGGTTCTTGCTCAGAAAAATATGGTGTTGAGGGTAGAATTTTATTCCTCCTAAGTCTCAGGTCCCCTTTTAAAACTGTTAATTTTTTAATATGTATATGTTTGTGCATGAGATAGTGGTATGAAAACAAAGAGCTCAATAAGAGATTTTAAGAGAACTGAARCTTAAAGAATAAAATCCAAGTGAGTCAGATCATCTGAGAGATATATATATGTGTGGTCTCTTCTCAATGCTTTCTAAATTGAGGTATTCTCATTTTCATTTAATCCATGTGTCCTTTCCCATTTTRGAGTTTTGCTGACATGTCCTATTCTGTGTGTAATTTTGTAGTCACACCTTGTTTTCTGTTTTTCTTTTGATATCTTTCAAAGTTGCCTTATAAATATTTCAAATGTTTTCAGATCTGTTTAATCCTAAAAGGTACTCATTACAAATTGTAGACCCKTTTTATCCAGTTTCCTGAAGCACTTCTGCAAGCTTGGAGTCATTGTTGCTGTCACAAGAAGTGAGTAAGACACAAATGGGAAGTAAACACACTGGAGCACCATCTTGGCTTGGGGATGGAATGCTGCCAGCCTCCTGTTCTTGCCTTTAGTTCACTGAACAGTAACTCAGTTGCAATCTGTGATTGAGAAATAAATTTTCACCTTCATTTGTTCAACACTGTTATAAACAGGGTACACAGACATTGTCYTCAGATTAAGTCTGCTTAAATTGATACATCAACCTCAGCAAATGAAGAAATTGAAGTCTAGTATCTCCCCCATACTTAACAAAGCAAGGATTGCTCTGTTGTAGAATAATTTTTCTGTTTCCTAGAATTTAAAGCAATGAGGTAGTCAGTTTGACATTACTAAGAACCAGGTTGTAATTCCTGGTTTTATAGAAATTTTATTAATTTCAATAAAGAAGCAAGATGGTTAAATTACAATAAAAATTCTAYTGGAATGTAGCCTAGTTAAGGCTTTCTTTTAATAAGCCTTAATAAATTAATTATTTACTAAAATGACTAAGTATTGTCAAAGGTAGAGTAGTTTCAAATATTGGAAGAAAKATTTACTTCAGGCATTAAAAGTGAAAAGAAAATGCCATTTTTACATCATCAACTTCTTAATCTGGATAAATAAAAAAATATATTTTTTCCTGCTGTACAAAGCAAGCAGCATTCTTCAGATTGGTTGTAGACACAAAGAGCAGATGTTTGATTTAAAACAAGGATGTAATGCCATGCTACAGCAAAAGGAGGGCGGCTTAAGAAAATGACAGCRCTAACGTTCTGCTACCTTAAGCTAATGAGAGTTGGCAACATAACAGTGTATGTCATTATGAGCTGTCATCATGAAAAATTATAAGAGACACCAACTTGCCAGAGCTGTTACATTTACTGAGGCCYTTATATTTAAGTTGTTGTTCTGCTTGCAGAAGGGAAAAAAAAAAAAAAGTTAGAATAGTCTTCCTTCCTAAAAGGAAAATCTTTCTCCTAGACTTTTTCCGCTTATATACTAAACAAAAACATTGGATTTTCTGGTCAAGATGATGATATGAGTTTTCACATGAGAAAAATTCTTATAAAAAATGCAAAATTTATTGGATTTTATGGTGTCTTCAACATACTATATATATATATATATATATATATATAGATATACTAGGGAACATTTTTTCCAAAATGTACAAGTTAGGTCTAGAATTGTTAGTTATAGAACTGGAAGAAAACCAAAAGTATCAAACACAAATCCACCTGAGCTAATGAATTCTGCTGCAAAAGGCTCCTGAGACAAAGCTATTTTGTCTGTCATGGCATTATGCCATCTGAACACTCTTCCTCTCTTGGTGATTATGTGGATATTTCTAGAACAGTGTTATAAAATTATCCCTATTCTAAAATATTCAGAACTAACAGAGAGAAATTCAGAATAAGAATGCAGAAATCTGATTTACTTCTAAATGACAGTTTTCCCTCAGGGATCTATATTTGGACTGGTGCATTTCAATGCCTTTATTAATAACATGGACAGTGGATTGAGTGCACCCTCAGCAAACCTGCAGATGACATCAAAATGAGTGGTGCAGTTCATATGTTTGAAGGAAGAGATGTTGTATAGAGGGACCTTGAAAAGCTTGAGAAGTGGGCCCAGATTAACTTCATGAGGTTCAGCAAGGTCAATTGCAAGGTCCTGCACCTGAGTCAGGACAACCAGTATCAATACAGGATGAATGGACTGATGACAGCTCTGCTGAAAGGATTTGGGTGTAGTGGTAGATGAAAAATTCAACTTTAGCTCTCAATGTGTGCTTACAGATGAGAAAAACAACTCTATCCTGTTTTTTTGCAAAAAAAAACCAAAAAACAAACCAAACCAAACCAAACCAAACCAAACCAAAAGTAACAATGCCAGCATACTGAGGGAGTTGATTCTTTCACTTTACTCTATTCTCATGAGACCCTCATATGGAGAACTATAAGAAAGCCATGGACCTGTTACAGCAGGTCTAGAGGAAGGCCAGAAAAATTATTAGAAGGCTGGAATATATTTGATATGAAAAACAGACYGAGAGTTGGGGCTGTTCAGCATGGAGAAGGCTCYAGGGAGATCTGATTGTGGGTTTTCAGTACTGAAAGGRGGCTTAYAAAAATAACAGMGAAAGACTTTTTAGTAGRGCCTGTAGTGAGAGGACAAAGGCAAACAGTGTTATACTGAAAGAGATTCAGGTTATAAGGAAAAATATTTTTAACGTGAGGTTGGTTAGATCCTGGAACATGTTCCCCAGAGAAGCTGTGGCAAGTGGAAGTGTTCACGGCCAGAATGAACTGGGCTCTGAGAAGACCCAAGGGAAGAAGTCCCTGCCCACAGCAGGGGTATTCAAACTAGATGATCTTTAAAGTCCCTTCCTACCCAAGCCATTCTATGATGCTTTGATCCGTACTTATTTCTTGTGTGGCAACACACTATTGCACTAAAGCACACAGAAAAGGAGGATGACTTCTTGCCATGACTTGTCCCATTAAGTTTTTTTGTTGTTTTAAGTCTGYAACATATATCAGAAGGAGAAGGAGTCTGAGGTCTCAATACTGTCATAATCTTAGTGTTGAACACTTTTTAAGATGTACTGCCTGAGATATATATAAAAAATTAAAAATAAGAAAAATAAAGCTTGATTACTAATYATTGTAAGGAGAAAAACCCTGAAAATTACAAAAAAGGACAGTTCTGGACAAATGAAGGTAAKTACTTTCAGATTTAAAAATATTCTAGGTGAAATATATTTGGAAAGATAATCCAGGGATTATTGCAGTTTATGAATACCTGTGCCTCAGTGACTGACATTTCAAATAATATCTTTTTCAAGCTTATTAGGAAATGAAAAGCAATAACCAATTTACTATGACACATGTAATATAATCCTTATATATGACTATGGAAAACAGCTACCAGAAGTGTTAAAAAAAAAAAAAAACAAAAAACACCAAAAAAAAGAACCCCACAAAACCAAAAACTGAAAACTGGAATAAACTGAAAATATAACAAGATATAATATGATATGAAAGACTTACCTGTCAAGTAGCGTTCAGTGTACTGTCACTTAAATAACCACATTCTCCTTGATATTTTATATGGCAACAAGAAAAAGCTCAAAATCTGTAAAAGCACAATATGCATCACAGTACTTTATCAAATTGATCTCTTCTTAACTTTATTAATCTCAGACACATGAAGCTGATCATCTGCATCTTATTATTAGACCAGGATAATAGAAATAAATCATTTTCATCCCTGGATTATTTATGGGTCACCCATGTGACAAAGCATATGCATAATTTCAATCTTAACAAAACAAAGAAATTGAAAACTGCAGTTAATAGCTCTAATAACACCCTAAAATTGATGCTGAGGAGTTTCTGTGACTTTTGWAAAAAAATTCAAGTGGGATTAATTTTGCATAATCTTAAATAACCACAGCATAAATGGGTCCATGTCTGAGACAGGAATTTAGTATTTTTGTTAGAGAAGACCTCTTGTAAATGATAGTTTGAAATTACTTGTGCTCTGAAAGTGACTGTTTAATTCTTTTGATTATAAGGAGAGTGAAGGCACCTAGCTCATATGGAGGGGGAATAAAGAAAACACTTGAAGTAGAAATGCACTTCTTAAATCAGTCTTCTTTACTAAAGAAAGCATTGAATTATTTGCTTATTACAGAAGATAAAAAGGAAGATATGTCTCATGGTCTAAACCTTTCCRTAAGTGTGCTTGCCATTACAAACAATAGTTCCACTGAAACCCTGAACATCTTGCATAACTGTGTGCAAAAATGTGGAGAAAACAAAGAAATTCCTCACAAGCACATCAAATCCAAGAATTTTACATTATTTAAATCCCCTATCATGTCAGTGAAAAAACCTGAAAATCACAGTGTTTTTGTAAAAAAAAAACAAACAATGTGTCATAAAATTAAGCTATTATTGTAAGGATTTGGAGAAGACYAGAAGTATATTTCTTTTATAAGCTTCTTAGTAAGTATACATAATAGAATGAATGACAGAAAAAGTATGTTCTATTTCATGTAGATTATTCTGAAAATGTTATATGATATGCCTATTRATTGATGTATGTTTATAAGGCTTAATTATCACAGTGAGAAAAYGGTGTGCATATGTGTATATATATTTAAATTACAGAGATAAATGTCTGTAAGCACAGGAGTATACTGAAATATATGTGTGCTTACATTCTTCTTAAAAATTCATGTGTAATTGAAGAAAAACATTGAATTCTAGTGGTATTATAGAAACAAAAACAGTTTTCAAACTTAGCTGAACAAAATGAATATTTGARCCAATATTATGAGAAGCAGAAGGTTTGTTTAAGAATGTAGAGACTTTGTATGTTTAGACATTGGTATTTGAGAAAGAGATCTACTCTAATTAAAATAACTTTTTTTCCCCAAGCAAGTGAATAAAAAGTCATTATCAAAATTAGTTTAGTTCTAATGTATCATATAAAGGTCTTTGGGGTTTTGTTTTGTTGTTTTTTGTTTGTTTGTTTGGTTGGTTGGGTTTTTTTCTCCTTTCCTTTCTCCAGTTGGTTATCCCTTTTACTTCTGTCTCAACAGGAAAATATGCCACTTGATCATGCCAAGAGGATCGGCAAGCTGAGTTTTCTCCAGTGAAATAAAAATGTAACATCTGGGTCCCAAACAGCACTTTCTTTAAATGTCTGAAGACACCAAGCACTTTAGAGACTCCAAAAAGACTCACAAACATATCAAGAAGACAGGACAGATGGAAAGGAGTAACAGTTACAGGCATTGCTCCTCTGCTAGTGTCCTATAGACTGAAAAAAAACATATTTTGGCCTTCTGTAGCCTAAGGCATCAGGCATAACTTATCTCTCAGTGACAGAAGGCAGTTTCAGAAAAAACAGAGCTGATAAMCAAAGAGGATTATTGGATAAATTTGACTAGAAAGAGAAAAGAATCAGCATAGCTGACCTCTGAGAATAAGTAGTGTAGTTCTCAAGTCAAAACAAAATACTGTGCAAAATAGTAGATTATTTGACTGCAGCAAAAAGATTCCCCTTTGTTCTACCTTCTGGACTTGGAAGAGCTCCTTATGATTCCTGACCTACTGCATTATCATGGCTCATGAACGTAAACAACCATCAATCTGGAAAATRCTCAGTGGAAGATGGAAAAAACTGGAGGCTTTTGGAGTTTCAAAACTCTCATCAGAATATGAGRGTGAGACTGCTTCAGTTTCTGCATATTTTCGGTTAACACTAGTATCTGAAAGTATTAAGCCCTTTGATTATTTGATTAGACTTAATTAACTGTGTTACTTACTATAAATGTTTCTATCTACAGTATTTTTTTTTCCTTTGGTTGGGTTATTTTCCTGTAGCATTTAGCAATAGTGATAATTTGTTTTATTAGACATCAGATAAAATATTCCCACTCACGGGCTGTTTTCCTMGTCTTTCTAATGGAGSCAAAACATCATCCATGGTAATGAACTCAGCTTTCAAAGATTTTTTAATTATATCTTTTTTTCTGAATATAGTTTATATAGGCCTATGGCTGGAGTAAAATTAAGCAATGTATGCTACCTATTTACTCTCCATCACTYACTATTTTTATTTCAATGCTACTGCAAAAAAATTTGACAAAGGCCGRTTTGTGCACCTCTGTACAATGACAGAAAAAAATAATTAAACAAGGYTCCTGATTTTATTCAGAATAATAAACCATTTGTCTTCTGATGCAATGATCATTATTCTGATGGAAATTTCTGTTTCTAATTTTTTACAGTTTTTACTTTATCTTTTTGTTGTTTATGCCGTATTTGTAAACTAGAAATAGGCCATTTTCTTATGCTGYGCTTTGTATCAGAAATACTTTACCTAAACTAGGAAATGAAAGAGGCCTCAAAGCCCTTTGAAAGCCCTTCAGGTTGGTAAGTGTAGCTCGTGTGAGGACTTCTGCAGTGTATGACAACATCTCAGATGTCAGCTACAAATGAAGCCGTGTGTGGGACACCGCTAGTTTTTCATGTACCATAATGGTAGCYATGTTCATGCTAATAATTTGATAAAGAGCCATGTCCCAGTGATTAGACTGTGATYTGGCTTTTTWAATTCACAGATGCAACTGAAATGTRCCACKATATGTGTTGTTCTGTGAACCCAACGTGTCTTGCTCTCTTAATACTTTTGATTCACGAAATGGATGAAGCACATGTTCAGGGTACTCAAACTAACCCTCARCCACAAAGATTTTCTCAAGGACTAGTTTTCTAACTGGCTATTAATTATCTCAAGTGCATATAAGACCTTCTCAATTTTTTTCCCCATAGGCCTTAAGACTTTTCAATTTATTCTTTTTTGTTGCTTAGATTTAAATCCTCTTTTTTTTTTCTTATTCCTCATGTATTACAGATTTATAGTTCAATTATTCTTCCAGAATTAGCAGAACTATCAAAAATGTGAATTTATTTATCAGTGAATGGATGTATATCAGAAGTTACCTTCTGGCTGTCTTCCTTGCTATTGGCACCCACTCCTTACTWAGAGAAGTGCTGCTTCATATAGTTTAGATTATCCCTGATTTAGCCAAAAAATTGAAATGTGTTGAGTTACTAAACTTCTCCCTTTAAATTTCCTTGAGTCTCATGCTTATATGTTGAAGGTTTTTGTTGTTTGTCTGCTTTGTGGTATGTTTTGGTTAGTTTGTTATTTTGTTTGTTTGTTTATTTTATTATATCTTTTTAGGTTCATTTTAGCTTTGGTACTTKATTTTATTCGKTTACCAGTAAGACTTCTGAAAGCTKCCAGGTCTGCCTTCATTCAGTCTCTGAGACCCAGCTAGTAACAAGGACTAGTACAGAGTTCAAATTAAGCCTTAAAGTGGAAGAGGATTTAAAACACCTGTGAGAACATACTCAAATGTGATGTGAAAGAAAGCAATACYATTTTATATATAAAAATGTAAAGAGAAAAAATTGAGCAAGAATTTAAAACAAAATCCTACCGTGTACAACACAGCTGCTGGCTCAAGATGAAGACACTTGTGCAAAACAAGAACAAGACTCAGGCTGACTCAAATATTAATGTTATGATGAAATTTGCTGAAAGARAAGGTGTCATTGCTGTGGTGTTTGTCTCTGAGGCTGGAAAAAGGAGGAGGAATGAGACAAATTTCTATTGTAGGGATTTTGTGCTTGTTTATTTTATGTTTTCTCCCAAGGAGAATATGTGTCTTATTGTCTATGTAGTGATATGCCAGAAATKGTACTAGTAGATACCACCTACATACAGATGGCATTCTTGATTCTTTTATATACCTTGAGGTATAACATTATACCTTGTATATGCTTTTGGCAGCTGTAACTGTCCATTAGCTTAGCTTGATAGGCTTTTTCATATAGTTAGGTTAACTTCAAGAAGCTTATTTGTAAAACAGTGACCACATATSGAAGAAACTTTAATTCTGTGCCTAAACACTATCACTAAACTCTTTYCTTCCCACCATATCTAAACTATTTCAAGCTTAGGATAAGAAAAAATTATATCTATTTTTTGTTATAGCTATGTCTCCATTCTTTGCTCATTTATTTGTTTCCTTAAGGTGGAAGTTTTATGTCTTTTGGTTCTGTAAGGCCATAGTGAAACATTTTGTTCYACTGGGAAGAGATTGTCCTCTCAAGACTTGCACTCACTTTTAGCCTGCAGAGCTATGAGATACTGGACTGTAAAGCTGTGACATTTTTATGAATAGAAACACTATTTTAGGCCCTTTAAAGATATTTCTGTGGTTCCCTCTGGGCACCACATGCATACAGTCAAACTGAGATTCAAAAATAGATCCAATTAGATGTTTAAAGACTGAAACTTTTGCAATTTCTTTGCTTATGCTGAGAAAACAGAGTGTCAGGTTGCAAATATGTGTGGGAAATGGGTGTCTCAGCYGAACCAAAATAAAAAGAGAAATAAATAAAATACTTTTTTAAAAAACTACTTGCTCTAAAATCTATCTTGAATGTCATAATATATAAATATAGGGTAAATATAGTTCTTAATTTATATTGGAGTAAATATATATAAACAGTTTCTTCTTTTACAATTCAGGTTAAACCACCCTGCTAATATCTTTCTGAAATTAAAAAAAATCCA